>ML263314.1:0-14517 GCA_005239495.1 Nicotiana undulata | reverse complement strand
TGTGGTTGTTGTACTGGTTGTAGAGATTATGCAAATGTTGGTTCAATTGAGGATCCAAGTATAAAGTATATATATTGAGTTGTTTGATTATAGCTGAGACCCTTGTCGGGCATTCGTTGAGATGTTGACTGATATTTTTCCCTTGCCGGGCGATTTGAACTGTATCTTTTCCACTATGCTGCATTCCTTACCATACACATTGTCTTGCATTGGTGAGGAAGAGATTAAAGCACGAAGGGTGATGCCGTGCCATGTTTTACATTGGTTATATCATGTCATGCATAGTGAGGAAGAGAGTAAAACACGAAGGGTGATGTCGTTCCATGTTTTACATTGACTACATCATGACATGAATAGTGAGGAAGAGAGTAAAGCACGAAGGGTGATGTCGTGCCATGTTTACATTCATTGAAAGCACGAAGGTTAATGCTGTGCCATATTTACATTTATTGAAGCACGAAGGTTAATGTCGTTCCATGATTACATTGATTTCAACATACATTGCATTGGTGAGGAAGAAAGTAAAAGCACGAAGGGTGATGTCGTGCCATTGTTATCATTCGAACATTTCATTCATACATTATCAGTTTGCGGTAAATTGTTTCTTTTCTTATCTGATGTTAATTAACTGCTCTATCTTATTATTTTTCCCTTTATCTGTTCTCGTTCCCCGTATATGACTGTTATTTTCCTTGCTCTGTTATCTGTATTTCGTGTTGTAGAATAGGACAGGTGAACGTTATTTGCTAAGTCTAGCCTCGCCACTAATTCGGCCGAGGTTAGGTTCGGCACTTACTAATTACATGGGTTCGGTTGTACTAATACTACACTGCACTTCTCTATGTTGTGCAGATCTCGCTTTCGGACCCCGTGGACAGCTCTGAAGGGGTCACCTTCAGTCCACATCGAGCTTCAAGGTATACCACTGGCGTTCGTGGGCCCTGGAGTCTCCCTTGCTATTAGTAGCCTATTGTCTTGTTTCTCCTTCCGTTCTAAAGACAATATCGTATTGCCTTTCAGACTTGTATTTAGTATTCTGATAGATTGTCTGTGAGGTTGTGACACCCCGATTTTGGGATTTTGCGATGTTGTTATCTTTATTATTTCATTATGCGCTTTCCGGAGTATTATAACATTTCTGCTGTAAAACTTTTGAAGTGGTTCTGGTTATTTCAGTAAAGGTTTGAAAGATAATTGCTTTATTACTGTCAAGTTATATTAAAAATGTCAAGGTGTTGTGTACTTTGGCTTGTCTAGCGGGTTCAACGTTAGACGCAGTCACGGCCTGAAAGGTGGGATTTCGGGTCGTGATATTCCTGGACTTGGGTAATAACAGACTTGCTATCTATCATTTTGTAGTCCAAAACTTTAGCGGCAACGAATTTCTTCAACCCGACATCTTCAGTTTTGTATTTTCTTTCAAGTGCAACCCACAGTTCTTTTGATTTCTCTACATTACTATAGACGTTATACAGATCGTCCTCCAGTCCACTAAGAATGTAATTCTTGCATAGAAAATTAGAATGCTTCCACGCCTCAATCACGAGGAAACATTCATTTTTTGGAGTTTCGTCGGGCAGAACATGAACATCTTCCTTAATGAACTTCTGTAGACTTAAATTAGTCAAGTATAAGAACATCTTTTGCCGCCACCATTTGAAATCAATCCCGAAAATTTTTCTAGGTTTTTCCGCCTGTGCCGATGCCGGTGTTCGGCTTGTCGATGAATTGGAAGTCACCATCGAAACAGTTTGGTTTCTGTTGTCATTCGTCATTTCTGTAAAGGAATGGCACAAACAAACGTTTAAAATCGGAGTAGAAAATCACGTAGATTTTATTCTCTAATGGAGTAGAAAATCTCCATGAAGGCATTAATCTCCAAAACGGGAGTAGAAAAACCACAAAGGTTTTAGTCTCTAGAACAGTAAATATAACACAAATACATAAAACAAAAAATTAAAATCCTTAAGCTTGTTCGTAAACTGTATTTGTAAAATAATTATGGAGAAGATAAAATAACATATAAACGGAAATGTAAAATAAACAGAATTTAATTCGATCCCACCGAATTCACATTGTTTCCTTAAGGAATTTAATCCCCTCCTAGTACCCAAGGTTGCAGATTATTTCCTCCCAGGATCGAACAAATTACACACTGGTGTAGAGGTACTTCAAACCCTAGTGTTTTAGTGAACACAAAGTTCGGTAACAAATCACACTTGTTGTTGCTTTCTTTGAAGTTAAAACAACGCAGAAGAAAGGAGGAGAACTCAGAAATTCGTATGGAAAATCTTAGAGAATGGACTGGTATTTATAGCCAATGTTGATCAATCGATCATTTGACCAAATCTGAAGCCGAAGCCGAGCGACGACGACGCGAGGCTTGCCTTCTTCTTAACTCTTTAAGAGTTAGAAGAAGAGAAATTGTGTATATACTCATCAAAAACCTTTTCCTCTTCCAATATGAGACAATGTCACTTTGTCAAGGAGGGAAACTCAAATATTTCATTTTCCCTATATTTCACGTTCACCCTCTTTTAAGCTACATTAAAGCTTAAAAAACCCAACAATAAATCTTTGTCAAAAAAAAGAAGAAATATAAAACCTTAACAAAAAGCAGACCATGATAATTGATTAAGATGAACACCATGTTGGTTCTGAGAGAGAATATGGTGTTGTAGTTGCTAAAGAAGAAGAAGAAGACCAAACCACGTATTCCTTCTCACAATTAGCCCTCATTTCTAAAGGTTGGCCTCCTTTTATAACTCTCATGGATAAGAAGGTATCAANTGACCACATTCTCCATAGGGCCCTCTTATCTCTTCCTTCTCCGAGCTCTGGTTATGGAAGAAGGAACCGAGAAGAAGGTATCAGCAACAACTGGTTTTATTACGGGACAGCTCATGATGTTCATATCGATCTATTATGCGCCTCTGCATCTAGCATTGGGTAGACCTCATACAATAACTGTCCTAGCTCTACCATATCTTTTGTTTCATTTCTTCTGGAACAATCACAAACACTTTTTTGATTATGGATCTACTACCAGAAATTCAATGCGTAATCTCAGCATTCAATGTGTATTCCTGAATAATCTCATTTTTCAATTATTCAACCATTTCATTTTACCAAGTTCAATGTTAGCCAGATTAGTCAACATTTATCTCTTTCGATGCAACATCAAGATCTTATTTGTAACAATTTGTTGGTTGGTTAATTGATCATATTTTATTCATGAAATGGCTTGGATTGGTAATGGATTTGACCTAAAGTTTCAGGGTATGTCCGACCAAAGATTTTACCTACCCAATAGTGAAATCCTGCAAATAGAGCAAAAACGGCTCCCATAGAAAGTACATAATGGAAATGTGCAACCACATAATAAGTATCATGTAGATCAATGTCTAGCCCAAAATTAGCCAGAGAATATCTTTCGTTGAATTGAAAGAATTTTCTATTGAATGGAAGATGATTTTACATCAACAAGTAAGGAAAAAAGAAATTATTTAGTACTTACTTTTGATACTATTTCAAATTGCGTTTGTGCCGCGTGTTAAGAAGGCAGAGACCGCCAAGAACCAATCCCAAGAAAAAGGTAGAATAAATTGGATTGGGAAGTAATACCACTCCTAGACCCCCTAATATAAGACCCGATCCTAGAAAGACTAAAATAAAATCAATACGTAAATGATAAGTAGAAAAGCGGTAGGAACTAGAATAAAAAGTGCAGTAGCAATAAATGCAAGAATATTTACTTCCATAATCTCATCGATTTTTTACTTCGCAATAACTCGGGATTTAATCCCATAGAGATGATAAATCTTTGGCCTGTAAATTCAATGAATGAATATTACCTCTCGATGATCTTGAATCAGATCAATATCATGAATAACAATATCTGAACTATCAAATCAATTCGTCGTCGAGAATTGAATAGTATATCACTAGCTCTTTTCTCTTATACCTATTCCAAGCTGATAGAATGCGTATAGTAGTCCAACTCCGTTCGCCATTTCCACCCGGGAATCACTTCACTCCAGCGCCTCGTCAGTCTTCTTGCATCTTTTCTAGCTTTGAAAATCGACTAAGCGTTGCGCCAAGCCTACTTGTGAAGAGAAGAGTCACCGGGATATTGCAGAGTGGAGGAAGGTGTCTTATCTTGGCCTAGGCCTACTTGTGTCAACACCCATAAAGTGCGGAATATCGTATATAATGTGATTATTGTATATATTTTTATTATTATTTTTAAAGTATATGTACTTTATTTAGTATTTAATCAGGATGTTTCTCTTTTTCCTCAGGGAAAAGGATATCCCTTTGCCATTTCCTTGCGCTAGCTATCCACTCCTCTTTTCACTTTTTATCATCATCATTTCAATTTCTTTTCTGTTCTAATTCGAATTCCAGCTTTGGAATCTCTCTTCCTTTTTTGGCTCTCTTTTCTTTATTAATTATCTAATATACTTCTCTATTTAGATAGATTTTGCTTTTCATAATGTTTCCTTACTTAAGTCAAGTTCTTGTGCTATATCTCGTTCGTGATCCCCACCTGTGAATCACATCACTCCCTTTTGACTGAAGATACAATTCTTTAGAATTAGACTAGGGGCCTTATTCCAATCAACATCGTTCGTTCTCCCCGACCGGGAAGAACTTCACTCCTAAGATATTAAGCTAGCAAGACTAATAGGTTTAGGCTAGGGCGCCAACCCTCACTAGAAGTCAGTTTTCACCCTCTTTCCTATTCAAGAGTTCTCCTCCCTAACATCACACTTTATATAATCTCTCTAGATGGCCAAGATGAAATATAAGGCTTAGAAGGGAGATAATGAAATTATGTGATTGGGTCTTCCAAAAGCAAAGGAATGATCCGTTTTTTAGTTAACTGATCTGATGGGTCCAACAAAAATTAAATTATAACAAATATCTAAATTCTAAATAAAAAATAAAAAATAATAGACTAAGATTCTAAATAAAGGATAATAAATAAATGGGATCTTATTTTATTCAAAACGTCTCGTGATCTTCAACCAATTATGCGCTTCAATATAATTACCGAGAGTAAGCGCTATAGCCTGTTTCCAATACTCAGCGGCTTGATCAAACCAAGCATCTGCAATTTCAGAATCTCCCTGTTGAATGGCCTGTTCTCCCCGGCCGGAATAGGTAGTTCAATTCCTTCCCTTAGAACCGTACTTGAGAATTTCTTACCTCATACGGCTCAGCAGTCAATTTTTTTGGTGTCCCATTTTGATCTATCGAACCTTACTCTATTATATTAGAATTTTATTTGACTAATTCAGATACTAATGCGGGACTAATTTGCAAAAAACCTTCCTCTGATATTGAGTCTTCGAGATCCATACTGGAAATGATAATCCCTACGGAAAGATAGTTGGCTGCCATCCTAGACACCGCTATTCCTTTCACACCGCTGGCAAATTCAACCATTTCCCCAGCTTGAATCTCGTTCAATCCATAAACACGTGCAATTCCATCTCCAACTGAGACCACTCGATCGATCTCATCCACTTGAAAATTAGTGTAAAAGTTGCTAATTCGACTTTCTAATAGACTTGTTAGTTCCGCGGTTTGGGGAGAAAGTTCTATAATTCAATTAAAGATAGATAGAAGGGAGAATGCCGCTTTAGAAAAAAAGAAAAATCCCTGGACTATGTAATGTACTTTATCTGCTGGGTTACAAGCGGGCATTTTACCGGAGGTTTCTAATATACCCTTGTGTGATTCCTGTTGAAGCATATACTCGGGGGGTGGGTGCAGGGCGGACGATTTTAAAGCGGACTCCCCATTCATTAGATAGAGAAGATCACCAAGATTTAGCAATCCACTGCCGAATTTATTCCAATTCCAAGAGCTCGGATCGAATCGGTATTGATATACATTAAAAGAGTGGAAGAAAGGGGACGCATGAGCGCTGGATAATGGAAAGAAGGTAGAATTGCTCGGGACCTAGTGATCGATTCTTTTTCTTTTATATAGGTAGGGGCTTCAGTAAGAGGTAAGGCAGAAAAAGGGAAAGGCACCTTGACTTTGAAAACTCAAAGGGAACGGCTCAAATGGTAAGATCCCTCTGTCACCCCAGAATGAAAGGGGTGATCTCGTAGTTCTTGGTCTGTGAAGATGCGTTGTTAGGTGCTCCATTTTATTTTCCCATTGAGGCCGAACCTAAACCTGTGCTCGAGAGATAGTTGTCCATACACTGATAAGGGATATATGGATTCTCGAGAAGAGAGGAGTCGTGGTGTTCCCCCCTTCGGTTAGTGTGCATAGACTTCTACTTTCCTTAGTCGACTTTCTTGCCTTACGAAAAGAAGTTCATTTCATTTTTCCGGGAATTTTTGAAAAAAGTCGCTTCCTCCTTGAAGGCGTAAGGAAGAGCCTATTCATGTGCAGTTGATTCTCGAACGAAGCGAAGAATGACAACGACTCTCTCTTCCCAGTAGCAGGCGAGGCAAAAAAGACCGTTAACGCCCCTTGCATTTCCCTCTTTGAGTTGGCCTATCAGAAAGAAAAAACGAGTGAATGCGCTAGATGTCTATCATTTTTTCAAATTACTAGTACTTGCTTAGAGTGAGAACCCAATCCATAGCTTTACTTACCAGTTATCTGTCGATTGCCTTCTCTTCTATTACCTTAAAGTTCAATCAGAAGCCTAGAAGAAAGACTGTACCTACCAATCCAATAAGCAGATAGAGTAGAAGAGAAGGCCCGGAACAAGGTTGACTAAGACTGCCAACTGCAAGAGAAGAGAGAAAGCAAGCCGGAAACTTCTAACTTCATTACCGGACAGAATGCCTTCCTCTGATTCCTGGAATGAGAGTGAGATTTCTTCTTCAATGTCGTAGTCTTAGTCTAGGAATGCGCTAGTAAACTGTAGCGAAATCTATGGAAATGAGAGAGATGTAAGTGTCAATCATTCTGTCAACATGCTCAAAGAGTGCTTTCCAGAATATGGAGAAGGAGAGAATGCACTTACAGCCTCTCTCTCATATTCACCTTCCAAGGCATGACATAGATAGTAGACAGTCAACTCTCTTACAGCTAGTTACTGCGATTGATTACTGGAATCGAATAAAAGATATTCAGTCCGTTAGAATAGAAGTTAAAGAGGGTATTTATGCTCGTCGTGTTCTTTATATGGACATCCGAGGCCAGGGGTCCATTCCCTTGACTCGTACTGATGAGAATTTGACTCCACGAGAAATTGAACAAAAGGCTGCTGAATTAGCCTATTTCTTGCCTGTACCAATTGAAGTATTTTGAGAAATTGAGATATCACTATCAGGAAACAATATTTTGAATTTCTTCATTCGAAGTGAATTCTTAGTTTTTTTCTGTATTCTTTCTAGATTCAAAGACTAACCACAAAATCACAAAGAAAATAGATTCATTAGTCTGATACCTTGTATAAAACTCATGTGTGTAAGAAATATTCGATCGCATAGAGCGTACAAATGGGTTGATTAACAATTCACAGATGAAAAAATGGCAAAAAAGAAAGCATTCACTCCTCTTTTGTATCTTGCATCTATAGTATTTTTGACCTGGTGGATTTCTTTCTTAGTTAATAAATGTCTGGAATCTTGGGTTACTAATTGGTGGAATACTGGGTAATCCTAAATTTTTTTGAATAATATTCAAGAAAAGAGTCTTCTAGAAAAATTCATAGAATTAGAGGAACTCCTCTTCTTGGACGAAATGATCAAGGAATACTCGGAAACACATCTCGAAGAGTTTGGGATAGGAATCCATAAAGAAACGATCCAATTAATCAAGATACAAAATGAGAATCGTATCCATACGATTTTGCACTCTCGACAAATATCATATGTTTTATTATTCTAAGCGGGTATTCAATTTTGGGTAATGAAAAACTTGTTATTCTTAACTCTTGGGCTCAGGAATTCCTATATAACTTAAGTGACACAGTAAAAGATTTTTCTATTCATTTATTAACTGATTTATGTATCGGATTCCATTCACCCCATNTCTAATAGATCGTTGTACCGAGTAGTTGGATCATAATCTCTTACCATAAAAATGGCTGCATGCGCGGCAGCACCAACTATGAGAAATCCACCAATCCACATGTGATGTGTGAACAATGACAGTTGTGTACCATAGTCAGTAGCTAGATACGGATAAAGGGGCATGGAAAAAGGTTAGATCATTTATGTGTCTTGAACTTATATTGAATGTGGTTAATATAAATTTTGGAACATTCTCTGATTTTTTTTATAATCGTCAATTAAAAGGAGACATTTTCTCAATTTTTGTTATAGCTATTGCAGCCGTTGAAGGTTACAGTTCGATCTCGTCATGTTTCCATTGTCGTTTCAGCTGCATATAATTAATGTTGTGTCTTCCTCGAAAACATACACTTTCTAAGACAATTTAAACAACGTTATATGGAAAATCAATGTTAATGTGCGCTCACATTTGATTTGAGCTTTAAATGATAAGACAAAAATTCTAGAAAAGTATCTCAAAACTTGAGCAGGGAAATATTTTGATATCACCATATTGTATAATACTTTGGAGTAATTTATATCATTCGCTTAGTAAGTTATCTTGTATTAACTCTTTACTAAGGGTAATTGTAAACCAAAGCCAAAAGTAAAGGGATAAATTTTAGACCATTTTTCTTGAATATTTTATAGTCACCAGACTTACTCCAGTTCACGCTAGAGCTCTATTTAAATCAAGGACAAATACAAGCTAACGATAAGAGTATTATTGACCCCATACGTATAATCAGAGAATAAATTAATAAAGTAAAAATGAAAAAGGCTCAAATATGCCATCAGACTTTAATAAGTGGCATATCTATGCCATATGTTAAAAGTTGGACATATTCATTCCATTAACGTTACGTTATTGGCTCATATATGAGCCAATAATGTAACGTTAGTGGCATGAATATGTCCGGCTTTTAACGGATGACATAAATAAGCCATTTCTTAGAGTTTCGTAAGCATGTAAAATTTATTAGATTCAAATTCAATAAATTATTTGAATTATATTTTAAATATACTAGTCCAAATAAATTATGGGCTAATATAATTAAATTAATTACATAATTAAAAAATATATAGATTAAATAAATAAGTCCAAATTCATTGGACTAGCCCATTTAGTTGGGCTACAAATGATGAGCACATTTCATTAGGCCCAAAATATCATACCTACAGGCCTAGTTTGGTGCCACACGTGAAATGACGTGGCACGCCAGAAGAGCCAATAAGATCATGCCACGTGTCAAAATGAAATGTCATGCCAAGTCATATTAAAAGGCTATTAACCCGTGCCACATGTGCAAGTGACATGTTCTGACCAATCAAATGCGACCTTCACTTCAATTTGATTGGTTAGAAATAGTTTGTTCTTATCATAACTCTTCCCTCCCATAACTATAAATAGGGGTCTTCATAACTCAGAAAAAGACACCAGAGGTTATAACAAGAAGGAAGAAAGATCTCGTGGATCAAACGCCGCAATATTCTTTACAAGTTTCGAGCCTCAAGCAATTAATTTCAAGTCCAAGAAATCAAGTCCAAGCTCAAGAACGAAGAACAAATCAAGATTCAAGGAGTATGAGTTCAAATCAAAGTTCATGCTAGTTGAATTCAAGATCATCGTTCGTGGCAACATAATATTGATTCAAGATCAAGCTCAAAGGCCCTTGAATTTATTTACTATTGGAAAGAAGAATCAGAGTATTCATCGAGATTGTACACTCATATTATTTGAAATCAAATAATAAAATTGTTGTAATATTTTTCAGTCTCGATTATTTACTT
The DNA here is from genome assembly GCA_005239495.1 of Nicotiana undulata. Classification (NCBI taxonomy): domain Eukaryota; kingdom Viridiplantae; phylum Streptophyta; class Magnoliopsida; order Solanales; family Solanaceae; genus Nicotiana; species Nicotiana undulata. Next base: position 4,696 of record ML263314.1, on the reverse strand, counting down.
GACGCAATTTATTGTCTACAAGTTTGATGGCATATTGAGATTTTTCCATAATAATGATAAGAAAATGATAAATTTGAACATTTGTCTTGAATTTCAATATTGATCAGCTATTACGTAAATATCTTTTACGTAAAATTCGACCTCGTTTGAATCAAGTTAAATTCGACCTTGCTCGAATCAAGTAAAATTCAGCCTCGCTCAAATCAAGTGAAATTCGACTTAGACGCGCGTCCAGAATTTTGGCCAATATGTGAAATTTTGATATCGGACTCGGAACGAAATTCCGAGAGTGGCTGTAGGTCCGTTGTGTTATTCGTGTGTCTGCAAAATTTCACGTCATTCCGGATTGAATTGATAGGTTTCGACGCGAGTCTTGATATTTGAAGTTTTGAAAATTCATAAGTTTGATTGTTGGTTTGATTCATTGTTTTGGTGTTATTTTATGTGATTTGAAACCTCGAGCGAGTCCGTGTTAGGTTATATGACTTTTTTGAGTGCTTAGATGGGGTCCCGGGGGTCTCGGGTATGTTTCGAATAGGCTTCGGGTCAATTCTGTCCTATTTTGCACTGCTGATGTCTGTCAGCTGGTGTTCTTCTATGTGTTAGCACCCCTTCCTCCACATTCGCGAAGTGTAATCCTGGAGGGGGTAATATTTGTTCACTGCGTTCGCTTGAACATGAACGCGAACGCATAAGAATGCCTCCAACTTCTCCGCGTTCGCATATCTCCCTTGCGTTCGCATAGTAGAACCAAGGGTTTGGGGCTGTAGGTTAATTCCTCTACGCGTTCGCACAACACCTTCCGCGTTCGCATATGGTTCTGCCATTTTCCTTCCGCGTTCGCGAGCTTGTTCTCGCGTTCGCATAGTTCAACTGGGCAGCCTCGCTTCCTTTCTTCTTCGCGAACGCATCCCTTTCTCTGCGTTCGCGATGCTCAAGTGACTGGACATAATATGAGTTTTCCAAAATCGAGGTTTCACCCTTTTTAACATATTTTGACCTCTAGAGCTCGGTTCTTGGCGATTCTTTGAGGGTTTTTCTCACAAATCAAATGGGTAAATGTTCTTCCATTAGAATTAAATATATTCCATGAATTTGTTCTTGATTTTATCATTTAAATTGTATTTTTAGTTGAGAAGGATGTGGGTTTTGAAAGAAAACTTCTAAATTGAAAAATCATGATTTGAGGGACCGAATGGTATCGGAATTTGATAAAATTTGTATGGTTGAACTCGTACTAGAATGGATATTCGGTTTTTGTAAATTTTGTCGGGTTCCGAGGTGCGGGCCCGGGGGTCGATTTTTATAATTTTGTAAAGATTGAAACTTTATGATTCAGAATAGATCCTTATACGTTTTATGTGTATTTTGAAGTTGTTTTAGTTGATTTTGAGCCGTTCGGAGGTCTTTTCGCCTGGGAAGTTCACTTTTGAGTATCGGATTGTCGTCTTTGAGTTATCTTGCCTAACCTTGTGAGGGGGAACCACCCCTTAGGATTGGGTCTTCTTTGTTGATTGTAGACCATGTATGCGAGGTGACGAGTGCGTACACGGGCTTATTTGCAAATAGGTTGGCCTTTTAGGATTCATAGGCTCTTATATTACCTGGGCATGGATTGTAATTGTTACATCTGAGTCATTGATTGCAAATTTCATCATTTCCTGCTTAAATTAGAATTACTTGCTTTTAGATTTCTTCGTTGTCTATTTGATCTTAATTGACTTAACTAGATATTTTACTTCTCCTATCACCATGCTATATTTTCTTCATAAACTACCTAACCGACTAGAATTAGTATTATCTAGTCCTATAATTGTTTAGACGTAGTTGGAACATCCATTCGTTGGTGTCAAGCACGTCCGTGAGTCTTACACTGTGAATTATATGATTTTCCCTTAAGTGCTACTTAGGTTTAGTTGATAATCATCCGTGTTGATGATATTATTTCCATTGTTGACTCCCTTGCCGGGATAGTGTGGGTTTCTGTTATTATTCATGTTGTTGGTGATATTGTTTTCATTGTTGACTCCCTTGGCGGGACAGTGTGATTTCTGTTATTATTCATGTTGTTGATGATATTGTTTTCATTGTTGACTCCCTTGCCGGGAAAGTGTGGTTTCTGTTACTATTCATGTTGTTGATGATATTGTTTCCATTGTTGACTCCCTTGCCGGGACAATGTGGTTTCTGTTGTTGTTTTCCTTAATTGAATGCTATCATTTCATTTGTTTGGGTGAGGAAGAGTGTAAATCATGAAGGGTGATGTCGTGCCATTATATCTTCAAAGTTTTCAATATGAACTGTTGTTTAAAAGTTTCTACCAGTTTATTGATTTTAGTGGCTAAGGCCCGATGTATACAAACTGACGCAGGGTCGAGTTACTAGTGTCTTTCTATGTGTTGTGGTTTTCTTCCGGTTTTGCTTGTTTGCTATTCATTCTTCTGTGTGTTATTATATTGTTCCGTTGATTGATTTTCTAAAATTTCTTCCGTATTATATTGTCATTGTTGTTAATTACATCGTGAAGTCTATAGATAGATGTCGTTTCGGTCATTTCTATATTCATGGTTGCTTAATTTTGTTAGACCAGTGGTGTCTTGACTAGTCCTCGTCACTACTCCACCGAGGTTAGTCTTGATACTTACTAGGCATCGCTGTGGTGTGATCATTATACACTTCTGCACATTTTTGTGTGCAGATCCAGGAAATTATTGTTAGTAGTTGCGTGGATCATTGACGTCGAGACTCAAGGTAACCTGTTGCTGCGTTCACAGGCTTTAGAGTCACTTTTTTTTTTGTATTTATTATTCATACCGTGTTGTATTCATTCTGAACAATGGTAATTAAAGATTTTAGTATAAATTCGTAGAGCTTATGACTTATATTACCGGTTTTGGGAACATTATAATTTTGTCAAGATTTTCATATCGAGACTGCTAGATTTCTTGTATTATTGTAGTTGTTCCTCTAAATGTTAGGCTTACCTAGTCCCTAAGACTAGGTGCCATCATGATACCCAACAGAGGAAAATTTGGATCGTGACAGATTATAATAGCGTAAACTCGTTATCCCCACTTGATTATATTCTACAATCTTGACGACTTCATAAACTTTCATATTTCTGATTGATCATATTCATAGCCCGTTTGGCCAAGCTTTTAAAATTAGCTTATTTTGAGAAGTGTTTTTTTCAAAAGTACTTTTTTAAAAAGTGCTTTTGGTGAGAAGTAATTTGTATTTGGCTAATTAATTTGAAAAGCACTTTTAAGCAGTAATTAGTGTTTGACCAAGCTTTTGAAAACTGCTTCTCAGTGTATTTTTCTCAAAAGTGCTTCTCAGAAAAGTGCTTTTGGAGAGAAGCTACTTTTTTCTGCTTCTCCAAAGTTGCTTCTGCTTCTCCTCGAAAGCACTTTTTTTCCTTCCAATAGCTTGGCCAAACACCTCAATTTTTGCACTTTTGGCCCAAAAAAGCACTTTTGACCCAAAAAAAAAGCTTGGCCAAACAGGCTATCAATATCCCATCGATCTAGAGTTTATTATCTTTGGATAGGATTTACCCTCTATTTTATTCATTAATTTGTCTTAAAAAAAAGGTTAACACTTTTTTTGGTGAAATAATTACCAAATTGTTGAAATATTTTAACCTGTTTTCTTGTTACTTGCTTTTTATCAACGTACAAAAAACTAAACACTACGTTTGTATAAAATAAGGGAAATTATCAGCTATGTCTATTTATAAGTAGCTCATTAAAAAAATTGGTCAATTGATAAAATATTACTAATATTAGCCAAATTAGCCAATTAGCTATTTGTAGCAAAAAAAATCAAAAGTTTGCTTTGTTTTGAGTAGGTGTTATTAGAATAGGTTGGGCACAACTTAAGGAGCTTGAATCTCAGTTTTGGGATGATTTGGTGAAGTTTTGAGGTGGTTTGAATTGAAAATTCGAAGTAAAAACTGAACATGAAAAAATGATATGTGTATCACACTATGTATCATTTGTGTATCACATATGTATCATATTTGTATTAATTGTGTATCACATGTATATCCATATATACCTGTGTGTGAGATACATGCGGCATACATGTTTGATACATGTGTCGCATAAGGCTTTTTTGAACTCGATTTAATTACGAATTTTGATTCAAAACCAGTCCAAATCATCTCCAATCTTCCTCAAATTTTGTATATTGACATATCTATATATTTTTAATGAATTTCAATTATACCCATTGAGAGAAAGAACCCTAGTATTTGGTTTTTTAATTTTTGTTGGCTAGTTTTGGTAAGTCTATAATTAATGACTAGAGATTGGTAAGTTGAGATTTATTTGAGACATTTGTGTAAGTTTCCCTAAAATAAAACAACACAAGGCAAGGCCCAATTCGCACTTCCCACTACTATTACGCTCAACAACTGTGCATGACCAACTAAGTATCAAGAAGCGAAAAAAAGAGAGAGCTAAATACTAAAATATAATTTTTTATACAGTCAAAACTCTCTATAACAATATCATTTATCTGATATTTTATCGCTTTTATAGTGAATGATTATACACCTAAGTAGCATTTGGCGTTTAAATATTTTTGATTGTTACAAACAAAAATAATCAAAAACTAGTTTTTCCTTTTTTAATATTACATATAAAGACATGAAAATTATATATATATATATATATATATATATATATATATA
>MDKH01172309.1:0-10917 GCA_005239495.1 Nicotiana undulata | reverse complement strand
GTCGTCTAGACTAGGTGCCGTCACGAGACCCAGTCGGAGGGAGAATTGGGTCGTGACAGTTACATGTTCACTACTCTGTGTATATGTGTCCCCAATCCCATTGCCCATGTGTGAATCTTATGTTGCTGAGCCTATCCTAGTTCTGTGCTCTTTGGATGTTCCTAGACTTATCCTGGTCCTGTATTTAGTATGTCAAATACTTTTTTTTCAAAGCTGTTTTATTGAATGACTCTCTCTGTTAATTTCACAACTATATTTTAACAAGTCTCTTTCCCAAATCATTTTCCTACTAAAACTTTTCAAAACTATGTCAAGCACTCTCACTCTACTCTTAGACCCTTAAGTTCTGCCCCTTTAGTGTGAGCACTGCTTTGGGACCCTTGAGCTCCCACTGAACTCTGACACACCAAGGCTGGCCCTTCCACACTGCACTTACTCTGATATGGCTATGAAATCTGGGTGTGAGCACTGCCCGGGATCCCTTGAGGTCCTTAGGAAACTCTGACACACCCGGATTATGGGAAAGGTTGTGAAACACCGTGAGATTTTGGAGGATTTGGGCCTATCTGTAGGCTCTCTATAGAATCACTTCTTATTTTTCTTATTTCAATTATGTAATTCATGCTCAATGTTCTGTAATAATTTATTGTAAACAAATATTGAGGATGGCTAGTGAAATGGGTAGGGTAGCTATATATTATCTAATTATCAATGGGTAGAAATCACGCCTTAAGACTTTTATATTATGCGCGCATCCATGTCATATTAGATATCATGTTCCTAGGATCCCATGTCTACTACTCATCTGTGCTTATGATGATCACTTAAAAAAATCCTGCTCTTAGGTTAAGAAATAGCATCAATAAAAATTGTTACTTATATGCATTCATGCTCTATGAAACCATAAATCCTGTTATTTGCACTAGATACCATGCTCTTAGAATTACTGCTTCAGCATCTCAATTGACATGTATACACATTTATCATTCAGAAATCCTGCTCCTAGGACAACTAATGTACACTGCTGCTATATAGATCCTGCTTGACAACTTAGTAATCTTTTGTGCATTTAGAAACCATGTTTTAGGAATCCGGCATATTTTGAAACCATGTTAAGCACTTAGAAATCCTGCTTTAAGAATTCTACATATGCATCACTTCGTATCTATTGCATTAGACACCATGTCTTAGGATTCCTTTCATTCTCAATGACACTTAGTCTAATACTGATGCATAAAAGAGTATGAAACAGTCCACTCCGCTCTAACAACTGGTAATAACTCATGTATATTCTATAACACTTAGAGCTGCATGCTCTTAGGTGTAACAACCATAAAATTGTTAATAATCCTGATAACTGTTACATGTGATCCTACGCCTAGGCAAGCCTTAGGTAATCAACCTTAAAATAGAAAACTGGAACTATCCTTTATGATTACGGTCTGACTATCAGCATGCTTATAATCAGTAGGCAAAACTGATTAAGACTTCCTCCCTGAGTTGTGCAACGAATCTGCTTCTTGTTATTGTCACTTAGATATCATGCTTTAGAATCTGAATTAAAACCAAGACCTTAACTGTGTTTGAGTCATGTTAATTCTCTGTATGATCTGTGGAGGTACTTGAGCCCTTTCCTGTTTATTTGTTATCCCCATATCTGCACTCCTATATGTTTTTCTATATGTTGTCTTAGTATTTTACCTTTAAAACCTGAGGGTCTGCCTAGAACCTCCATCATAGGATAGAAGTCCTAAATTCCTCCGGGAGTAATAGGAATGGACAGGTAACAGCATGCAATAGAGGTTGTGACCAACACTCGCTCTAATTACCTTTACGAGGTGGGAAAGGGTAGATATGGATATGATGACCGGTGCGCTAATACCACGTGTAGCCCCTCTTCGAGGAGTGTCATACCAGGTATTGCATTAATGTGATCCATATTATAAACAAACCTAGGATACCCCTACCCTATAGACATGTTTAGACTATAATCCTTTCCAAAATCTATTAGCTATTAAATATTTTCAAACTAGTAAAATATGTGTGCTTAGGCTATGAACATTTCAAAATCCCCTACTATTTGGACATTAATTGTTTGCTTGCTACTTGTACAAATTCACAAATGCTATTTGGCCGGGAACCACACTTATCGATCCTAAGAGGTTCCTAACACCTTCCCCTTAGGATAATTTCAAGCCCTTACCATGTCTCTCGTTGTCAAACTTAGTTGTAAATGAACCTCCCCAATAGGTGCCCTAACGCACCTTAAAATCGTTAGGTGACGACTCTTCAAAACATGCAAACCCCTTTCCAAAAAGGAATGAGTTGTCCCAACCAAATGTCATGAACTCTTTAACCGGCCCCGAAAGGAGTGTTGGGGGAAAAAGGGGGCGCGACACCTATTTTCCACTGCCGACCGGAAATTGCCAAAAACTAGTTTTCGCTAATTCAAGCCTAATTCTACACCGGACATCACAAAAATATTCCATACACACTCCTAAGTCCCAAATCACCTAACGAAGCTTTTCGAGCCATAAAATCCGCATTCCGAGATCGTTTACTAATAAGTCAACTCTCAGTTGACTTTTCCAACTATAAAGCTATTTTTAGAGGCTAAGCGACTAAATTCTCACTACAAACATTCCGAACCCGAGCCAACCGACCCAAACACATCATAAACATTATAACAAACCTATGACAAGGCAAAAACAACAATAATAATGTAGATTCTACGGAACGACTGACCGGGTCGTTACAAAAAATAAAAAAAGAGTCACCTCAAGTTTAGCCTGCTAAAAGAGAAAAGACTGAAAAAGGCAAGAATAGACGTCCCAAACGTGTGAAAGTTGCTAAAGTGAAATGCTATAATTGTGACAAGAAGGGCCACTATGCCAGAGATTGCTCTGAGCCTCCTAGAAAGGTATTTCACGATGCTCGAATTAGTGAACTTTGTGTTTCTAGTTCTGTTTTTCTAACTGAATCTAATCCTTTGTGGATTGTAGACTTAAGAGCAACACACCATATAGCCTGGGAACGCAGTGCCTTTGTTGAATTTCGGCGAGTTCCACGTGGAGAAATGTGGATATATGTAGGCAACAACAAAAAAGTTGTTGTTGAAGGGATCGGTACATGCAAGTTAGTCATGTGTGGTGGTCGAGACCTAAAACTACACGATGTTCTCTTTGCACCAAAAATTTGCCGAAATGTTATTTCAGTTTCAGTTTTGCTTAAGTTAGGATTTGACTTATTTTGTCATGGCAATTCTGCCAAGTTAGACTTTTGGTTCAACTTTATTTGGTTTTGGTCATATGGCAGAGGTTTAATTATTATGGATTTGGATTATGATTCATTTAATAATAATGCTAGTTTTTCTGTGTGTGTTTCTTCACATAAATATGATAGTGATGTAAATATATGGCATGCTAGACTTGGTCATATTGGCCAACAAAGAATGCAAAGGTTAGCAAAACAAGGTTTGCTTTCCAACATTGAATATGTGGAATTGTCCACTTGTGAAAATTGTCTAGCTAGAAAATCTGCAAGAAACCTTTTGGGTAGGCGACTAGAGGTGAATATCCATTGCAATTAGTCCAGTCGGACATTTGTGGGCCTATGAATGTTAGGGCTAGACATGGAGCAAGTTATTTGACTTTACCCGTTTCAGTTATGTCTATTTAATTTCCCACAATTCAGAAGCAATAAGTTGCTTCAAAAGCTATATGAGCTTAGTGGAAAATCAATTAGACAAGAAGATAAACGCTCTTCGAACTGATCGTGGTCGTGAATATTTATCAACTCAGTTTAATAATTTATGTGATGAAAAGGGATAGTTCATCAGTTGACTATCCAAAATAATCCACAACAAAATGGTGTTGCAAAGAGAAGAAACAGAATGCTCCTAGAAATGGTTAGGTCAATGATGGCATAAGTTAGCCTCCCAATTAGTTACTGGGGTTATGCGTTGCTTACTGCCACCTTTGTACTTAACCGAGTACCTAAATAATCAGTTACTACCACTTCATATGAGTTATGGACTGGAAAACAACCCGACCTAAGTGTATTAAGACTTTGGGGTTGTGTTTCCTATACACATGATTCCTCTCACAAATATGGAAAATTGGGCCCGAGGAGAAGGAAAAGTATTTTTATAAGATACTCTGAAACCTCAAAGGTTTATGTGTTTATAGGTCAGCAAGACAGTGGGAGTGTAACTGAGTTTGAATCACGAGATGTCACATTCTTAGAGGATGTGTTCCCTAATAAAGGAGAGGTAGGTCAAGACCTAACATTATTTGGGATAATGGATCAAGAAGTACAAGGATCACTTCATTCGAGTGGGAGAATTTTAACAGATGATGAATTAGTTTATCATCAAAGACCTCTTTCATCATTAGATGCTAATGACAGTAATCCTTCTACATTTAGTGGAAGTGACCAAATGGATCTTGTTCCAAGTGAGATCGACATGGTCGCAGATCTTGTTCCAAGTGGGAGCGGGATGAATGATCTTGATCCGAGTGGGAGCAACATTGATCTAAATGGGAAAAATGATGAATCACAAATAAGACGTTGTTCTCGTAAAATGATTCCCCGCCGACGATGTGATGTTGAAGGCGGTGAACTATTTATGATGCTCCTACAAGAAGAAAACGAGCCTAAAATGTAAAAGAGGCTATCTCATTCCCTTCTAAGGATAAATGGACAAAAGCAATGGAAGATGCATTGGAGTCTATGAGAGTCAACAAAGTTTGGGAACTAGTTGACCTCCCTGAAAGACGCAAAGCAATTGGGAGCAAATGGGTTCTCAAAATTAAGCTCAAGGTTGATGGCACAATTGAGAGATATAAGGCTCGACTGGTGGTGAAAGGGTATACACAGCAGAAAGGAATAGACTACGAAGAGAGTTTCTCACATGTTGTACGATTTACCTCGGTTCGCCTGGCTCTAGCTATTATTGCAAGCTTGGATCTTGAATTACATCAGATGGATGTAAAGACTGCCTTTCTCAATGGAGAACTAGATGAAGAAATCTATATGGAACAACCTGAGTGTTTCATTGAAAAGGGCCACAAACAAAAGGTTTGTAGACTTTTGAACTCTATTTATGGCCTCAAGCAATCTTCAAGGCAGTGGTATATACACTTTCAAAATGTTCTTGTATCCAATGGTTTTACCATGATGGATGAAGACCATTGCGTTTATACCAAGAGATAAAGAAGCAAGCTTGTGATTTTAACATTGTATGTAGATGACATACATATATCTAGAAATGATATGGAGTTTATAACCGAGATAAAAACATGTTTATCATCCCAATTTGAGATGAAAGATATGGGCGAAGATGCATATATTCTTGGAGTTAAGATTTCAAGAGATCGTCCAAAGAAACTATTGTATCTCTCACAAGAGAATTACATTACAAAAGTTCTTGAACGATTTAATATGCAAAATAGTAGCCCAGTTGAAACTCCTATTAGTAAAGGCCATACCTTGGGAAGTCAGATGTGTCCAAAGACTCCTGAAGAGACAGAAAGAATTAGCCGAGTTCCTTATAGGAGCGCAGCTGGAAGTCTAATGTATGCTATGGTGTGCACTAGACCTGACATCTGTCAAGCAGTTGGCTCGGTAAGTAGATATCAAACCGACCCAGGTTTAGCACATTGGCAAGCGGTAAAGAGGATCATGAGATATCTGAAGGGAAATGTTGATTATGCCCTTTGTCAAGGCGACAAGGATATACAATTAGTTGGATAAAGTGATGCTAATCATGGAGGATATCTAGACGAAAGTAAGTCTACCTCGGGATATGTTTTCTTACTTAGTGATGGAGTCATATCATGGAGTAGTAAGAAACAATCATGTGTATCACTATCTACCATGGAAGCCGAATACGTGGCTCTCGCGTCAGCAACACAAGAAGCTGTTTGGTTGAAAAAGTCCTTGGATCACTTGTTGGATGAAACTACTAAACCAGTATTAGTCTACTGTGACAGTGAGGCTGGAATATACTCCACCAAGGACCCAAAGTTTTATTGTAAAACCAAACATATAGATATCAAGTATAACTATGTGAGAGACATGGTTAGACGCAAGGTAGTGAATGTGAAGTATGTGTCTACAAAAGATATGTTAGCAGATCCATTGACCAAGCCTTTGACTAGAGATGCATTTGTGAGACACACTAGGTCTCAAGGCTTGCGTAGACTCTGAGATACTTTATTTTGTTATTTATTTTCCCGAGTTCACAAACTGATGTTCTTTAATTATCAATAAAGTTGATTTACATACATACATATTTTTATCCTTGAACGTTAAGTGCATTCTTTATTTTTTTGATAAGTATGTCGGGTAGACAAGAGGTTGGCCTTCTCACACAGGCAACCGCCTCCTTATCTTAGTGACGTGAGAAGATAAGGCATGATTTTAAGCAAAATTATCATAAGGGTGATTTGAGAGTTATTCGCTTAAAATTAGAATGTCGCTTAAACAATGACATAAGGTCATTAGGGTGAAAAACGTTCACCTAGTCTACTTCGTGAGCCAGATGTGAGTTAAAAATGATATTGTAGATCAAAGAACTCAAATTTAGATACTTACGACATTCTTTATGAGATAAAGACATACGCTCCTTGGGAAAAGGGAGAAAATGCTGTAGCACATGTTTCATACCATGTGTGCTATTGTCGACCAATTGGGTTAACATAAGTCCAGTCTCAACTTATTGTTGTGTGAGACCCAGAACTTTTATGATAGCTCAAGATTTTCTACCCTTAGAGACTTCGATCAGATACTTGAGACTTAGTGTGATGTTAGCTATCTTAGTGTGTTTCCAAAAGACCATGAACACAAATTCGGTCAGCGGAGCATATCTAGAAATGCAATCATATTAATGTTAAGAAAATTGTGAGAAGGGAACATCATTGATGGAATCTCATTTATTTGTATTCATTGGTGCACCAATTATAAATTATGAGTTATGATTGTGAATAAAAGAAATAATGATATATGATATTTTGAGACTATATCAAATGTGATTTACATGATCTAGGGTACTGCATACTTTATGATCTACTTGCAGGTTTGTGCTAGATGAGAGGCTATATACTCCTAACAAATGTATAGCACTTAGCTCTCAAAGTATGCTGGTCACACAATCTACTTCCCTGTGTGAATGATTGAGGAGATGAGTTGAGAATATGTTTCTCAGGCTAGATGAGCACTCCCATTATGTGTGAGTGGGAGATGTAGGAAATATTGGGTCCACCCATAAGGGGTGCTCTAAGGCCCAATAAGGTTATTAGTTAACCCTAAATATTCCCTATATAAGTACACTTAGTGTGTAAATTAAATATACCTTAAGAAGTATTTTTCTCACGTTCTCTCTATCTCTCAGTTAAACTAGGTTTAGACTGTGTAATTGGGGGTTGCTCCAACACACCATGACAACCACAGGCGACCAGTAATTCCAGTCGCGGTTCATCCATTTTCGTTTTCGCTTCACGAAGAACAACTAAGTTCTCGTTTTACGATTTACGCGCTATCTAATGTGTTTAGATTATCGCGTGTTCCTTCAGAGTGTGTATAGGAATAATACCATTATTGTGGTATAAACAATCACTATATTACTAATTCCCGAATAAAAAGTTATACATATGATGAAATAAAATAGCTCACAATTATACCCTATTTGGTCATGCTTCTAAAATCAATTTATTTTAAAAAGTGTTTTTAAAAGGATTTTTTCAAAAATTACTTTTGGTGCTTTATGTTTGGCTTATCAGTTTGAAAATCACTTTTGAGTAATAATAGTGTTTGACCATGTTTTTAAAAAGTGCTTCTAAGGTTATTTTCCTCAAAAATTATTTTTAGGAGAAATTACATTTTTCTGCTTCTCAAAAACTGCGTTTACTTCTACTCAAAAATATTTTTTTCCTTTTAAAAACCGGTCCAAACACCTTAACTTTAGAAAATACTATTTTTGGAGAAAAAACACTTTTGGCTAAAAGGTATCAGAATTATGATCTGTTGTCCGATGAACCAAACTACCCCTTAAAATGTAACTTTATTTTACTCAAGGACTATATAAGCTGTTGAAAAATAAATGAAAGGACTATACATGGTCAGAGGTAAAATATAAAAGGACAATTTTAAACATACCCCAGTAGTTAAAAGGACCCATGTTATCATTTCCTCCCTAGTGTGATGACCCGACATGTCATCATGCCACGTAGGCGCCATTTGGCATATATTAATGCCATGTGGAAGCTTACATAAGAGGAAGGCTAGAATTTGTGAGAAGATTCTAGAGAAGTATGGACATTTCCTTCGGAAGACCCTAGATCCTTATGGAATTGATAGGAAAGTCCTTGGAATCTTCTAGGCTTGTAGAAAATTCTGGAGGGTGTACGTATTTGTAAATATTAAGGACTTGTGTAACAATTAATATTTACACTCTAGCCCCTAGGAGACTAGTATATAAAGGGTCCCATCCATTTGTAATTCATCAAGCAAAACAATTCAAGCTCTCTCTAATACAAAGCTTCCTTTAACAACTCTTTTGTGTTCTTTCTACCATTCTCTTAGCGATCTTGAGTGTAGTAAGGCTAACTTGGCATAGCAAGATCGTGAGCAAGTTGTCAAGTGCCGCACGTGTACTTAGTTAATGACTAAGGACGTGACAACGTGGTATCAGAGCGAAGGTTGCAACTAAGGGAATGGCGAACGACGGAGAAATTAACGCTACCAACACCCAAGCCAACGTCAACCAGGATGTTGCTGGCAAGAGCGACCGTAACAGAAAGAGGAATGCCACCAACAAGAGCCAGGAGGTGCTATACGAGGTTGTGTCAAACGAATGGCTTACATACCAAGAACCATCTACCACTGAGGCGAGCGAGGATAAAATGGAGGTCCTGCCTGAGGACGTCTCGCTCGGTAAAGAGTGTGTGATGAAGATGAAAGCGGGGATGGATGCCGTGGAGATCTTTGGCCAACGTTTGGGTAAGATGGAAGGTTCTTGAGGGGCACACTCTTGAAGAGATTGAGAGTATCCGAAATGACTTGGAGGGACGTACACAGACCGAGATTGAACTAAGGCAAACCATCACTGCCTTAGAGTGCAGACTCATGGAGGCTTTGAGTACTATCGCTGCTATAAGGGCAAAGATAGAGTCACTCGAGGAGCATGTTAGTGCTGGCGTGACCGTGGCAGCCAACAATGTTGTGGTGATGAGGGAGGCTAAGATCGAGGCTCCCAAACCCTCGGTGTTCAAAGGTGTTCGTGATGCACAAGAAGTGGAAAACTTCTTTTGGCACTTGGAGAACTACTTCAGGAACGGAAAAGTGAAAGACGACGAGGCCAAGGTCAACACTGCCGTGTTGTACCTCTCAGAGACCGCCATACTATGGTGGAGAAGGAAGATGTCCGACGTGGATAAAGGTCTATATACTATTAGCACGTGGGATCAATTCAAAGCCGAGTTCAAGCGACAGTTCTTCCCAAACAATGTCTTGTACGAGGCAAGGCGCAAGCTTAGAGAGTTGAAACAAACAAGGAGCATACATGACTATGTCAAGCAGTTCACTACCCTTATGCTTCAAATTCCCAACCTGACCAATGATGACTTTTTGTTCCACTTCATGGACGAGTTGCAAAATTGGGCTAAATAAGAGTTACAACATCGACAAGTCACGAACATATACCAAGCCATAGTAGAGGCTGAATCATTGATGGATTTTAGGCATGACAAGCACGATAAAGGCAAAGGCGGGGAGTCAAAGGTTAACAATATCAAAGATGGGGGAGACCGTGTCAAAGGCAAGGAGATACAACAACAATACTCCAAGACTCAAGATTCCAAAAAGTCGAGTGGACGTCAGGGCTACGCCGAGAAGAAGGCGCATGCCGAGAAGAAGGGATGCTATATATGCGGAGGGCTGCTCGGGTTCAGGAATTGTCTTGACCTCAAGATCCTAAGTGCCATGGTCCGCGAATGAAAGGAGCAGCCACAAGGAGAGCGTTCGGGAACCGCACATGTCACGACCCGAAATCCCACCTTCAGGCCATGACTGCGTCTAACGTTGAACCCGCTAGAAAAGCCAACGTGGAAAACTACACTAACATATTATAACAGAAATAATAGCGTTTACTAGAACAGATTATAATTCATAACACGAAAGTAGATAAATTTTCCAAACTAGGCGAAGGTAACAAAATACAATACGTTGCAATAATTCCCAAAACCCGGAGTCACTACCCACAGACATGCTAACAGAGTGCTAAATACAAAGTCTGAAGAAAAAATACATGAACTGTCTCAGAAAGACTAGGATAAATGTAAGTCAGAATAGGGAAATGGAGATAGAGGAGACGCCAAGGCCCACGAACGTCTGCGGGTCTACCTTGGCATCTCTGAGGGGGACTGTAGGATACTCCCTCTAGCGAAGTCCACAGGGTCCGACAGCAGGATCTGCACAACATAAGAAGTGCAGGTGTAGCATCAGTACAACCGACCCCATGTACTGAGTAAATGCCGAGCTTAACCTCGGCCAAAGTAGTGACGAGGCTAGACCTGACAACGATAATCTGCCTGTACAGTTCTACAAGATATAGCATAGACAAACGCATGAATAACCAGATAAGTATGGGATACAGGAGCAGTTAATGGGGGTAACAAGTGAGAGATAAGAACAATTGATTAACACATAGGAGAAAGCAAGAGAGAAAATTAACAAGGATGCTAACGTAACAAGTATAAATGCGAGCAATGTATGTAATGGCACGACATCACCCTTCGTGCTTTTACTCTCTTCCTCACAATGCGATGTATGGTGTAAGATAATATAAATCATGGCACGACATCACCCTTCGTGCTTTTACCCTCTTCCTCACAGTGCAATGTATAATGTGAGGCAATA
>ML263310.1:27553-86728 GCA_005239495.1 Nicotiana undulata | reverse complement strand
TGGGACAATTAAGGAGGGAAACTCAAATATTACTCAAATATTTTATTTTCCCCTCCATTTCCCTATCACCCATTTTAAGCATTAATATATCATTAAATACTTAAAATCCCAACATTATTCTCCTTGAATATTTCTATCTAATTTCTTATTTAATGGGCAAAATATTTTCGTTGTCACTACTAACTCCATTATGGAGTAATTTTTCTTGTGTTGGGAGAATGACGAATCTTAATATTTCTATATAATAATAGATATTATTCCTCAATTTCACATACTTGAGCTCAAGCTTTTCATTTAAATTTTATCTTCTTTATAGTTAGGTGTTATTTAATTTGTTAATATCTATCTATTTCGTACTATATATTAACTTCTTACTAATTCTGTAATCGAAAGAGGCGGAAGAAGTAATATAGTTAATTTCGGTATTGATAGATGTTAACTTTTATTTAGTGACATCTAGCTCTTATATGTTAAAATTGACTCTATACTTATTTGTAATCGAAAGAGGCGAATATTATAGTAATTAGTTATAACAAGTAGGGTGACCGAAAATGACCTACTAAAAAAGCATGTTTCAGTTCAAGTATAAATTTCAGGTTATTTAATATTATTATTTTAACGATTAATTCGTATAACCGAGAGAAGTGCATTAATTTTTCAACAATAGTAATAATATATAAATGTAATCGTGAGAGGCATTTATACATTTATAGGAATAGAAATTGAAGAATAAATATATTTGCTGTATAATAAATATATTAAGTGAAGTATGGATCCCAACACCCTTTTTTTATATTTAGAAAAAAATAAAATAAAATATTTTCCATTACTCTATTCATGTATTCTTAGTTAATTAATTCAGTACTCACTTCTTCCTGATTTTCTCAAATAGTAATTAAAACAAGAGGCGTCTGTAGGAAAAACCAATCTCTGTGGGTTCGACATCTTTCTATACTATATTATTTGATAGAGTACGAGTTTAAAATTGTACACATTAGACACTCGTCAGCGGGATACTTACTGAGTACGCGTTGTTTTTGTACTCATACTATACTTGCTGTGCATTTGTTTTGCACAGGCACAAGAATATCTAGTGGCCTAACTTGGCGCAGTGGCATGGTTGATATGGGGATTTAGGTGAGTTGCATCTCTCGAGACTACCTGCTGCCAGCAGAGTCCTCTTCAGAGTATTGTGTTGTATTTTTCTTACTGTCCCATTATATTCCGGACGGTTATTGTAACTCATTTGTTTCCTAGAAATTTTCTCATGCACTTGTGACCGGGATCTGGGATGACTTTGGGATTTAATTATTATTTGAATTTTGTTAAGATATCATTTTTTTATAAAGTTCATTAATTATTATTTAATGTAATGAAAAGAGATGGTTTTAAAATACTAAAATAAAGATTTAATTAACTTTTAGTGTTGGCTTGCCGGACAGGGGCGCCCGGCGCCATCACGACCTTTAATAGGATTTTGGGTCGTGACAACATGGTATCATAGCACTTAGTTCCCTTAGGTCTCACGAGTCATGAGCAAGTCTAGTAGAGTCTTGCGGATCGGTACTGAGACGTCTGTACTTATCCTCGAGAGGCTACATGGCTGTTAGGAGTACTTCCGTTCTTAATTCCTCATCGTGCGGTTGATTCCTTTGAGGCTTATTCCTATGTTTCTTTCCTACTCAATTTTACGCGACGCGAAGCGCATACTATAAATCGAGAATTTGAGGAATTGTAATGTTACTACAGATGTGGTGTGGGATGTTCCCCCATGCGTATTTGTTGGGCCATATTCGTCGCCTTGCGGAAGGACATCCTGTCATTTCAGCTCAGTAGTTGTACTTCTGGGAGCTGGAGGCTACACGCAGGTTGCTATAATTCTCATGAACGGTTATCGCGCAGTAATTGATGTGATGGTAGGATGCTTGCCCATGTGTAAGGGCAGTGAATGACTCAAAAGGAGGTCTACTCATAGCACGATTCAGATATTCGGTATTTTATTTCTGGCGGAGGAAAAGCAATCAGACTTTAAACGTTCAGGTTCGGGTTGATAGAGTAACGAGACTTGGTGTTTTCAAGTGTGGTGGAATTTTCATCTGCGACGTGGTGTCGTCATCCTCGATTGAGTGTGTTAAGCTCTCCAATGTTATGATCTTCTACAAGTCGCCTTTGGGCAGGATATCGAGAGATAGTATTGGAGTAGCAGTTGTTAGAGATCGCGGGCTGCTGGTTCAGAGTTGAATGAGTATTTCTAATGCTGACGGCTCGAGAAGGAAGATCTTCGGAAAGGGGTGAAATTAGTAGCAATCTATCGGTTTAAGTTCTACAGAGATACATATTGGTCTAAGGCAACAACTGGGCAGCAAAGGATGGAGAAGGACACGTGGGAAGTGTCGGGCGGTGGTTAAATTTCTAGAAGGCCAGGTGTGAGAAGCGGAAGTCGCGTAGTTTCTTAAAGGAGTGAGTTTGACCTAAGTGGGAGAGTGGAAGAGTAGCTTATGGGTTTTGTGGTAGGATAGCTTCACACCTTGAGGAAAAGTTTAGAGTGGTTTGAGAGTTTTAGTGGACGGTGATTGGGTCCACGGGCTTAATTTGAAATATTGACTATATTACGGCGGGAGATTGGATGCAACAAAAAAGAGTTGTTTGATATGAAGAAGGATGCAATGTAACTGTGAATTGGAATATATGGTCGCACATTTAGTTGATTTCCATAAGGAGTGAACGGACTGGTACAGTTGGTGAGTGAGAACGAGCTCAGGATGGGGTATCAATGCCGTAGTGATTGTTCCCCGTGCAGCAATGTTGGAAGATGTCGACATGTAATTTCCATAGGTGAGTTATCTCCTCTGAGCAGGATAGCGGCTGCGTGGTTGACAAGGCTTCTGCGAAGGATTTTACTAACTATCCAGTAAGGGGTCTAATATATGAATGTTGCTGGAGATTCGGAGTGTTCATGAAATGCTAACAGAAGGATTTCGAGGAATTTGGCGAGTTGGATGTGCAGGATCATGTCAACAATGAAGAGAGAATCTTGGTGGGTTCCAGAGTTGTGTAATAGTAGCTTCAGGCTAAATGGGAGAGTCCCACCGCCTACGATTGGGTTGCATGGTTATCTACTAGTGAAAATTCTAGCTATCGTCATATTGGTGAGTTATTGCAACTAAGGGAAAAGAACATAAGTGGTAAATTGAGCAAATAATTTGATAAATGTGTGCTAAAGTTGGCCTTATTGAATCATGTTCAGGCTGTAGGGGAATATTCCAGATTTATGTTTCGTCTAGAGGTGATTTACAAGGAAAGTGGTTCAGTAGGGTGCTTCATCGAGAGGATATTCATGTGCTAGAAGAGCCTTGGAGTTGATTATGATCGGGATCAAATCCGAGTGGGTGACTCTCAATAACGGTCCTAGTGGAGTCAAAGGTTAAAATGCGGTGCCTAAGGATTTCAAGACCGCGATATAGTTAAGAATCGAGCTTTTGAAGCGAATGATGAAAAGAGGCGTGGAATGTTCTATGATATTTCCGACTTGCAGATTCATGGGTTTGGAGACAATATGGTCTTGTGGAATGGGGTCACTCAAGATGAGTGTGGGTTTAGGTTTGTGATGTAAGGAATGAAGCTATTGTTATCTAGGGCAAGTTAATGATGAATTAGAAGAAGTTAGATTTGTTAGCCCTGGTTGAATTGACCTAATGGTGGCAGTGATCAGTTCCTTCAGCGTGATCGAGTAATGAAAGTGATTTGTGACAGCATGTGTGAGGCTTGACGGCTGCCGTAATCGATTTTATTTGGAAATATCTAAGTATTTTGGCCTGTTATGTGCAGGCGGATCCCGAAAGGGTTATGGTGGTTTAGACCACTGCTGGAGGATTTGCATGTTCTACGGTTATGAGAATTCAATCGTGTGTTGTTATTGTTCTCTTGGAATAATTAAGTAAGAAGATTCTATACGATGAAGTGTTGCCCTATTAGTGGTTCAGAAGTTATGATGAAATTCTTGTGCTATCACATATTGGCATGTTAGGTGCAGTAAGCAGTAGGAAATTTGGATGTTGAGGATTCAAGACTTGCGGTTCGGTGTTGACAAGGATGTCACGAGCTCGGATGAGCAGGAAAAGGATTAATGTTTAGAGTAAGCTGATGTTGTCTTCAGCGTCACCTGAGATCAGTGTTTTGTGAAAGAGGCTTTGCATCCTGGTTATGGATTCTTGATTTTCTTTACCACATTAGTGTGGTCAGTGGTATGGGTGTGCAGACTTGTCACCTTGTGTGGAAGGTCATGGGAGAGTGACCACAGGAAGATTGTATAAGTGTGACATGTAGTCACTTGATTGATTGAAGATTTAAACCAAGTATGAAGAATGTGGTAATATCGCTTATTCGAGGATTTATGCATGGAGGGCGCTCGATTCATTTGGTTGCGGACTCTGGGAGTTTGCTCTGGTTATGATGGTTGTTCTTGTGTGTTATGGGAAAAAGGGTTATTAGGGAACCGTGAAAGTTTATTAGCCTAGTACGGTGCGGTCAGAATCGGCTCGAGGTATGTGGATGGATTTAAATACCAGTATGGGCTCGATATCAGGACAGATGTGCTCATTTTAGTATAGCGCTCCTCATGGAGGAGTATTGGAATGCTGGATGTTATTTCGGCGCCTACCATTTCATGTAATACTATATTGTGCCGTGGGAGTTGTGAAACGGCTTGATAATTTTCTTATGTGTTGAGATTCCGCATAGTGATGGTGTTATGTGTGCAGGATGGCTCGTGAGATTCAGATCATATATCGCACCTCGGTTATGCTTGAGTTTTGTAGCTTATGGCGCTATATGTCTCCCCAGGGATGGTATTGTTCACTTAACGTCATGTCTGGGGTGGCTTATTGCATGAGCAGTTCATACTGGGTGGGGCAAGATTATTGGATCTAGGATAAGTGCAATGAGATTATATGAAGTGTATTAAAGAGCAAATACCACTATTTGATTCAGAATGGGGTGATGGCTCTTGTCAAGAGTATATACTCATTGATTTGTTAACTCGGCAATTGGTTATGAATTTATACACATTTCTTCCGTCGTGGCAATATTGCAAAGGGATAGAACATGATTTATATATGTCATGAGGTGCATTGGGAGCATCAGATTCGTGGAATTTCGGCTATTGTTATTAGAGGATGTTGTTATGGCCATGTGCGTTATGCAGTGCATAGTGTGAATTCGACAAAGGTATGCAATCATGTATCGGTGTTGTGATGACCCAAAAGGTCATCTCTTGTTTTAAAATCCAAAACTATGTTCCGAGGCCTTGAAAACCTCCTTTTTTCTCACCTTGTTTTGCACGCGCAGTCCTGGCGTGTATCCGGGAAGCTTTATATGAAAAACTAAGAAAAATGCTAAATTTGCCTTTAAAATTAAATTTAAGTTGACTTCAGTCAATATTTTGGGTAAACAGACCCGGACTTGTGATTTGACGGTCTCGGAGGGTCCGTAAGAAAATATGGGACTTGCGCGTATGCCCGGAATCGAATTTCGAGGTCCCAAGACCGAGAAATGAATTTTTGGAAGAAATTGTTTAATTGAAATTATAAGAGTTTTTGGAAATTTGGCTATATTTAAAATTGATGGTATCGGGCTCGTATTTTGGTTTCTGATCACGGTACATGTTTAATATAGTATGTGAGTGGTGCATGTAAAATTTGGTAAGAAACGGAGGTCATATGACGTGATTCAGACCCGTAGTTGTGAAATTTGAAACTTGGAAAGTTCTTGAGATTTTCTTTGATTTTAATGCTAAATTCGTTGTTTAAGATGTTATTTTGGCGATTTACTCGCACGAATAAGTTCGTAGGATGTTTTTGAGGCTGTGTGCATGTTTGGTTTGGAGCCCCGAGGGCTCGGGTGAGTTTCGGATATGCGTCGGAGTGTTTTGGACTTAGAAAATCTGGTGTGAGATCGTTGTATCCCGTGTGTGTGATTTAATGCGATGCAAACGCGTGGTAGCCGACGCGAACGCGAAGAGAAAACGGGGAAGGTGCCTGAGTTAGTCTATGCGAACGCATAGACCATGACGCGAACACGGAGCACTAGGTGAGTGCTCTACGCGAACGCGTCTGGTCACACGCGAACGCACAACCTTAGGTTGGGAACTGGGGGAGGGGGTTGATACTCTATGCGAACGCGGCCAAAGGCACGCGAACGCGAAGGCCAGGGGGAGTAAACCTTTGCGAACGCGAAGGCCAATAGGGCCACTGCTACGCGAACTCGACAGACCTCTTGCGAACGCGTAGAAGGTCTGTCCAGTATTTTAAAACAGTAGCAAAAACGGGAAAGGACCATATTTTCATATGTCCTTCTATAGAATCCGACCTTGGGCGATATTTGAAGAGGGATTTCACTACAAAATCATAGGTTTGTGTTCTTAAACTTATTTTCTTCATTTTCCATCGACACCCATTAGATTTCTAGGCCTAAATCTTGTTCTTTAAGGATAGAAATTAGGAATTTTGGGAGAATTAGGGATTTTACAAATTTGGGAATTTAGACCTTGATTTGGGGTCGGTTTCCGCAACTAATCACATATTCGGGCTCGTGGGTGAATGGGTGATCGGATTTTGTTCGAACCTCGTATTTTGACCAAGCAGGCTCGGGGTCAATTTTTGACTTTTTGGGAAGAATGATAGAAAACCTATAATTAAGCATTGGGATTGAATTATTTAGCATTTATTGATATTGTTAAGTTAATTATGTCTAGATACAAGTGAATTGGAGGCTAGTTCTAAATGGAAAACTGTAATTGAGGCTTGAGTTTGGCCGTGGAATCTGAGGTAAGTGTTTGGCTTAACCTTATCTTGAGGGAATAAGTATCGTGTCTTATTTGCTACGTGTTAGTGTCATGTTCAAAGTATAAGTGTGGTGACGAGTATCTATACGTTGGTGTCAAGCATGAGGATATTGTGATTTATGTGAATTTTCATTAAGCATTACTTGAGTTTAACTTGAAAATCATCCATGTTGGTGGTAATTCCTTGGTGTTGATCATTGTTGAGTATTGGTTCCAGTTGAGAATTATTACGTGAAGTTAAGTAAAGTAGTGAGATTGGTTATAGTTGTTTCCCTTGCCGGGATGATATTGATTCTACTGTTGGCTCCCTTGTCTGGACGTTATGGTTTTTATTATTGTTTATATTGTTGATTTCCTTTCCGGATTGCTGTTATTGGTTTGTTTAGGTGAGGAAGAGTGTTAAAGCACGAAGGGTGATTCCGTGCATGATATTGTGAGCGAGTGTAAAAACACGAAGGGTGATGGCGTGCCATGATTATGAGAGAGTAAAAGCACGAAGGGTGATGTCGTGCCGTTTCTATTGATTTATGGTGAGGATGAGAGTAAAAGCATGAAGGGTGATGCCGTGCCGATTCTTTTGATTTATGGTGAGGATGAGAGTAAAAGCACGAAGGGTGATGTCGTGCACTTGCCTTTGTGTTACAATTTCTGTTGTGTTGAATTGATATTTATTTTGTCGCTTTACTTCGTTATTTTCATCACTTGATATTCCCTCCCCTCGGCATGTTTCCCCATTTCTTTTGAATTTAGCTGCCTATTTCTTGTTATTACTATTGTTTTCGTATATGATTAAACTGCACAAGTTTTCTTGTCACTACTTCGCCGAGGTTAGGCTCGACGCTTACTCAGTACATGGGGTCGGTTGTACTGATGCTACACTCTGCACTTTTGTGCAGATCTCGATACTGGACCCTTCAGACCCTAAATTGAGGTTGCTGCCTTCAGTCCAGTGGAGACTCGAGGTAGTCCTGCAGGCGTCCGCAGGACTTGGCATCACCTTCTATCCTATTTCTTTCCTGTCTTTATATATTTCTGAGATATATGTATTTTGTTTTGTTCAGACCTCTATTTGTAGTATTCATAGACAGTCCGTGAAATTGTGACACCAATTCTTGGTGTAGATATTATGAATTTCGTAAAAATACTTAATTAAGTTGTTAGATTTTGTTTCTTTTGCACTTTTTTCCGCTGACCTTATATATCACTTGCTAACTGTTAAAAACAAAGAAACATGATAAAATAACCAGTTACGTTGGATTGCCTAGCGGGTCAATGTTAGGCGCCATCAAGGTACCGACGGTGGGAAATTCAGGTTGTGACAAGTTGGTATCAGAGCACTAGGTTGCTTAGGTCTCACAATTCACGGACAAGCTTAGTAGAGTCTGAGGGATCGGTACAGAGACGTCTGTGCTTATCCCCTAGAGGCTACAGAGTTTAAGAATGACTTCACACCTATTCTCCTCTGTCGTGCGATTTGATTTCTCAATGCTAATTGAATTTCTACTCTATTCTCTCGTAGATAGCGAGAACACTCGCTTCTTCATCCACTGATCCGCAGCCCGAGTCCCCAGTGGAAGCTCCTACGAGGGGTAGAGGACGAGGTCGTGATGGAGGCCGAGGTAGGGGCAGAGCTCAGCCTAGAGCTACAACACCAGCGGCAGAACTTCAGGTAGAGTTTGCTGATGAGGTTCCGGCCCAGACAGCTCCGGTAGGTCCAGCTTAGGTTCCCGAGGGGTTCATCGCTACCCTAGTACTACAAGATGCTCTGATCCGTCTAGTGGGCCTCATGGAGGGTGTCACTCAGGCAAGTTTACTTCCTGTAGCACCAATCGTCTCTCGGGCTAGGAGAGGAGAACAGAATCCCGCTAATCACACTCCGGAGCAGATGATTTCTCAGTTTCAGACTCCAGCAGCTCAGATAGTTGGGGTAGTTCAGTCGGGTGTTGTGGCTCAGACCGGTGATGGAGGAGCTATGTCAGCTGATGCTTTGTGGAGGTTGGACAGGTTCACCAAGCTTTTTACTACTACTTATAGCGGTGCATCTTCAAAGGAGCCCCATGATTATTTGGATAGATGTCATGAAGTTCTACAGAACATGGGGATAGTGGAGACCAATGGGGTCGACTTTGCTACTTTTTGTCTGTCAGGTCCCGTCAAGACTTGGTGGAGAGATTATTGTTTGTCTAGACCAGCTGGATCACCGCCTTTGACTTGGGCCCAGTTCTCTCAGTTATTTCAGGAGAAGTTCCTTCCTATCACTCAGAGAGAGGATTATCGGAGGTAGTTTGAGCGTCTCCAGCAGGGTTCTATGACCGTCACTCAGTATGAGACCAGATTCATTACCTTGGCCCGTCAAGATATTATGATATTTCCCACCGAGAGAGAGAGGGAGAGGAGATTTATTGTGGGACTAGCTCAGCCGATAATATTGCAGATGGCGAAGGAGACAGGGAGTGATATTTTCTTACAGGATGCAGCCAATGTGGCCAGACGAGTGGAGATGGTTCTACTACAGGGGAGTGGTTAGGGGTCTGACAAGAGCCCCCGTGATTTTGGCAGGTTCAGTGGTGCCTTATCTAGAGGAAGGGATTTTTTTGGTAGGGGCCATCCACCCAGGCCGTTTCATTCAGCACTTCAGGTTTCTCGTAGTGCTCCAGGTGGTCTTGGTTCTTATATGCAGTATTCTGATCAGTTTCCCTACAGTGCACCACCAGCTCCTATCAGTGCACCTCCGCTCTAGAGTTTTCAGGATGGTTACTCAGGTCGTCAAGGTTAGTTTCAGGGCCAGCAGTCTCAGCAGCTGAGAGCTTGTTATACTTGTGGTGGTCCGGGGCACATTGCTAGATTTTTCCCTCAAGTCTCTAGCAGTCCTCAACACCAGGGTTCTCGCGCCATGGTTCCAGCACCAGGTGTTCCACCACCCGCTCAACCAACTAAGGGTGGGGGTCGAGGTGTTAGAGGTGGAGGTCAGGCCGTTAGAGGTGGAGGCCAGTGTATTGGTAAAAAAGAGTTTCACACGTAAGATGATTCTTGACAACTCAGCCAGCTACGTGGACCAAGGAAAATATGACAGCTGGATATGATTCTATAAAGAGGTACAGAATAGAGAGGTACGGATAAACAAACCTACGGGGTAATCAGCTATGGGAACCCAACCTAATTGAGACAAAGAAGAGACACGGTCAGAATAAATCCGAACAAAGCTACAAGCAGATTCAGAGATTCTCAATTAATGACTCCTACGTTACACAATCTTCACGCAATAGTTATGATTACTCCTTGTAACATCCCATTAATGTAATAATTAGTCATTATGAGAGATTATTGTGAGAGGTAGACGTTATATTAAGAAATTTCCTATATAAGGGAAGAGAAATATAACTTTTAAAGGACATCTGAATGACGAATGCAATACACTTTATTTTTTCTAAGCATCTTATTATCGTCATTTACTGACTCCTCTTGACTTAATATTATTTATTTGATTATCAGTAACCCGTGTTCATCCTAAAAATAGCTTTGGTCAAAGGATCTAATTCTTTGGTTAAACAGCCAGGCTCCGTTACCGGGAACCTGATAATCTTTGTTTGCTTTTCAATCGATATCCTCAAAACTATGTTGAACTCCAACGACAACAACCAACAGAGAGATATGATTCCATCCCCAAGAGGTTCAAGGGAACAATACCAAGAGAGATCCAACAACAACAACGATAACAACAACAATGATCAAACAATAGAACAAGATCGTATAAAGCAGATGATTACAGAGTATGTGAGTCAAGCTTTGCAAGAATTTGTAAGGGGATTACCAGCGGCATCACCTACATCACTGACACCACCTCCTAATAACACAATTACCGTTGAAAATCCTCAATCTGGGTTGGTAAATTCAGCAAGGGATGACACTCCTAACGAATCTCTTGAAACGAGACCAGGTATGACTAATAACCTGAATTACAAAATTTACTACTAACCTTGCAGAAACAGGTAAAGGAACAAAACGATCGAATCGAGCAAATTCCTAGAGTACCACCTGTTATCAAAGGCATTGATGTTGATAAATATTCTCAACAACCTTGGAAACCAAGCGCAACACCCTTGCCTATACCCAAGAAATTTAAAATGCCTGACGTTCCTAAGTATGATGGAACAACTGACCCACGCAACCATGTGACTGCTTTTACCACCGGAGTAAAGGGCAACGACTTAATGAAACAAGAGATTGAATCAGTCCTTGTCAAAAAGTTCAGAGAAACACTTACCAAAGGAGCCCTAACCTGGTATTCTCTTCTCCCTGAAAATTCTATTGATTCTTTTGTTGAGCTTGCAGATTCTTTCATAAAGCACACTCTGGTGCAAAAAGAGTCGAGAAAAGAATGGAGGACATATTTAAAATCAAGCAAGGAGACACGGAACTACTCCGTGAATTTGTAGACAGGTTCCAGCAAGATAGAATGCAATTACCCAGGGTACCTGATAATTGGGAAGCCATGGAATTCACGAGTAATCTAAACGACAAAGCTCATAAGACAGGAAGAGACTCAAAGTTAATTTGAGGGAATTCCCAGATACAACGTGGAATGATGTATACAACATGTACAGTAATAAACTTCGAATAGAAGAAGATATCATTGCTCGTTCGAAAAATGAAGATAATTCTAGATCCAGGCGATCTGAATCAGACAAGAGATCAGGTAACAACAGGTACGATCCTTACTTAGGACCATCGGGACGCGAACCTCGCCCCGGGTTTGAAAATACTAGGTCAGATTATAGACCACCAAGCAGGGATGTAGGCTCATCCTCATCTAGATCCAGAAAGGGTCGGGATGAACGACCTAGAAGTAATGCACGAATCCGGAATCATACCTTTAATGTAAGTACTCCTGAACTTGTTTCTATAGTAAGAAATATGGGAGATAAGGTTAAATGGCCCAAAGAAATGCGGTCAAACCCAAATAAAAGGAACCTTGATTTCTGGTGTGAATTCCATAATGATCATGGACACAGGACTGCAGATTGCAGATTTTTACAAGGTGAAATAGAACAATTATTAAAACAGGGCTATTTAACAGAATTGTTTAGTGATAAAGGTAAAAAGACATATATAAAGAACAGGCAGGAGCCCCCGAAGCCTCCATCCCAAAAATGAACCGTCAACGTGACACATAGAGGAGAGGAAGTGAACAGAATAGTTTTTAAATTAGCCTCGAAGGTCACAATTACCCACGAAAAGCGGGTTCGAGAACATCCATATGAAGATAATATAACCTTTGACGATGCAGATTTTGGCGGACTAATGCTCCCCCACAACGATGCTCTCGTGATATCCTTACTCATTCATGACACTAACGTTAAAAGGGTGTTGATTGATCTAGGTAGTTCAGTCAATATCATTTTTCTAAGAGTCGTGGAAGAAATGCTCATGGAAAATCAGGTGATCCCAAAGGCACGAGCCATATCAGGGTTCGATAACTCTACAGTGATAACCAAAGGAGAGATCGAACTTAGCACTTACGCTGAGGGAGTAACTAATAACACCAAATTCTAGGTCATGATACTGACATGGCTTATAACGTGATTATGGGAAGGCCCTGGATTCACGAAATGAAAGCAGTACCATCCACCTTACACCAGGTAATTAAGTTTCCCTCAGAATGGGGAATCAGACAGATTAGAGGTGATCAACAGACCTCCAGAAATATAAATTCTGTGGCACATAATAACAAAAACGTAGATACGGAAGAACCGGAAGATAGAGAAATCTTCCAGACAGATGTCACCGGTCAAACAGGTATGGAAAAGTTACTGACCAAATATGTACAAAAGAAGTAAACGTTTAAGCAGATACGGAAGGAGATACTCACGAGAAGGTAAATCCTATCACCACAGAAGATGCATTGGACCACACAGATGTAGATTCCAGACCGGACGTCATTCATGAACCAGATGAAGACGAACAAATCAAAACAACTACGGAAGAGCTCGAAGTTGTTCCATTGTTTGAACAAAAACCTGAACAGAAGGTGTATGTAGGCACGAGGCTGAGCCCCGGTTGAAAAGGTAAGTTAATTGATTATTTAAAGGCTAACGCAGATTGCTTTGCGTGGTCCCACTCAGATATGACAGGTATCCCACCAGAAGTGATGACTCATAAACTTAATGAAGATCCATCTTTCGTACCTGTTAAGAAGAAGAAAAGAAAGCAAGGACCATTCAAGAACCAAGTGATTGACGAAGAGGTACTGAACCCTTGAAAATTGGTTTGATACGAGAGGTAACGTACCCTAACTAGTTAGATAACACTGTGGTAGTACCTAAAACGAATGGCAAATGGAGAGTATGCGTAGATTATACAGATTTAAATAAAGCATGCCCCAAAGATTCATTCCCATTACCACATATAGATAAGATGATTGATGCTACTGCATGACATGAATTATTAAGCTTTCTAGATGCATATTCTGGTTATAATAAGATTAAGATGGATCTTATTACAAACAGGGAGACTTATTGTTATAAAGTCATGCCTTTTGGCTTAAAAAACGCTAGAGCCACCTATCAAAGGCTAGTGACCAAGATGTTCCAGGAACATCTTGGAAAAATGATGGAAGTTTACATTGATGACATGCTGGTAAAGTCAACACAGGCGGAAGACCATTTCCAGCATCTTTCTACTACTTTTGACATTTTACGCAGGTATAATATGAAGCTAAATCCAGAAAAATGCGCTTTTAGTGTACAATCAGGTAAATTTTTGGGTTTCCTTGTATCAAATAGGGGAATAGAGGTAAATCCCGCTCAAATTAAAGCTATAGAAGAAATACCCGATATACTAACAAATAAAAAAGAAGTTCAAAGACTAACGGGAAGAATCACAGGTTTAGGAAGATTTATTTCCAGGTCATCCGAAAAAAGTTTTAAATTCTTTTCAGTCCTCAAAAAGCAGAATCAGTTCGAATGGACTGAAGAATGTCAACAGGCCCTCAAGAATCTGAAGGCTTATCTATTAAAACCCCCGCTGCTGTCAAAACCAAAAGAAGGGGAGAGACTGTACATCTATCTAGCTGTCTCAGAAATTGCTGTAAGTGCAGTATTGGTAAGAGAAGATAAAGGTAAACAATCTCCTATTTATTATGTAAGTAAAACTTTACTAGATGCTGAAACTAGATATCCACATCTAGAAAAGTTAGCCTTAGCTTTAATAATGGCATCTAGAAAATTACGACCATATTTTCAATGTCATCCAATCATGTTGTGACTTCATATCCTTTAAGAAATATTTTGCATAAACAAGAACTATTAGGAAGATTAGCCAAGTGGGCCATAGAATTAAGTGAGCATGAAATAATCTATCAACCTAGGACTGCAATTAAGTCTCAAATATTAGTTGATTTTGTTGTTGATTTTAGTAATAGCATTGTCCCTAAAGTGGAAAAAGAGTTACAACTCTTTAACGGTGCTAATCCGGGTCTATGGACCCTATTTACCGATGGCTCTTCCAATGTAAAAGGCGCCGGCTTAGGCATAGTCTTAATATCACCCACGGGTGAAAAGACATGACAAACTATCAAATGTTATCCTATAACTAACAATGAAGCAGAGTATGAAGCTGTTATTGCAGGACTAGAACTCGCACGAGAACTCTCAATCGAGCAAATCGTAATCAACAGCGACTCCCAACTGGTAGTAAATCAGCTGCAGGGGACTTACATCGCTCGAGAGACTCGAATGAAACAGTATCTAGAAAAGGCACGAGAACTCGTGAGGCAATTTAAAACATGAAAGGTAATACAAATGCCTAGAGAGGAAAATGCAGAGGCAAATGCATTAGCTATACTCGCAGCAGTCACAGAAGTAACAAACAAAGATAATGCAATTGGCGTTCATCTATTCCATTCACCGATCGACCAGGACAGGAATGAGGTAACTTTCAACAATTTAACCTGGGATTGGAGAAACGAAATTCTTAATTTTTTGCAAAATGGCACCGTACTTGAAGACAAGAAAATAGATCAAGCACTTCGCCGTAAAGCTGCACGGTACTGCCTTATTCGCAATTCATTATATCGCGAGATGTTCGGAGGGCCCCTAGCTAAATGCCTCGGACCTAATCAAACGGAGTTCGTGATGAAAGAAGTCCATGAAAGACACTGCGGAAATCATTCAGGAGCGAGATCCTTGGTAAAAATCTTAATCAGAGCTGGGTACTACAAGGGCAAGATGGAAGAAGAAGAAGAGCCTCTCAAAGGAATAACACCTAAGCTCCTTAATCTACCACCTCTCCGACTCCAGGTTGGAGCAGAAGAAGGGGTTAATCCTTCAACATCTATAACTCTATCAGGTTGGTCAGGGGAAGACATACTTACGAAGACAAGAAGGAATTCTTTACAAATAAAAGAGACAAATTATAAAACGTTTCGTGAAAGTAAAGAAAAGAAGAAGAGGTATTTATACTTGAAGACAACCGTCAAACATGGGGAAAAAACAATGATGAGAAAAGTCATAATTGAAGGTGTCACTTCGTGACTGACGCATCCGCAAAAAGCTCTAAAAGGCGCCGAGTAACTACAGAACCAATTTGGAAGGGACACGTGGTTTGAGCATTAAATGGAAGTAACAAACGACACCTATGTTCAGAAAATGATACAATGTTTCGACATAAAGAGGCGGCAAAATATTTCCGCCATAAATGTGTATCCACTTACCAAATATTAATCGATAAATAAATGGTAAGTGGGGGGGGGGGACTATCTGTATTGGTAAAAAAGAGTTTCACACGTAAGATGATTCTTGAAAACTCAGCCAGCTACGTGGACCAAGGTAAATATGACAGCTGGATATGATTCTATAAAGAGGTACGAAACAGAGAGGTACAGATCAACAAACCTACGGGGTAATCTGATACGAGAACCCAACCTAATTGAGACAAAGAAGAGACACGGTCAGAATAAATCCGGACAGAGCTACGGGCAGATTCGGAGATCCTCAATTAATGACTCACACGTTACACAATCTTCACACAATAGTTACGATTACTCGTTGTAACGTCCCATTAATATAATAATTAGTCATTATGAGAGATCATTGTGAGAGGTAGACGTTATATTAAGAAATTTCCTATATAAGGGAAGAGAAATATAACTTGTAAAAGACATCTGAACGACGAGTGCAATACACTTTATTTTTCCTAAGCATCTTATTATCATCATTTACTGACTCCTCTTTACTTAATATTATTTCTTCGATTATCAGTAACCCGTGTTCATCCTAAAAATAGCATTGGTCAAAGGATCTAATTCTTTGGTTAAACAGGAAGGCCGCTAGAGGTAGAGGTCAGCCAGCAGGAGGTCGTCCTAGGGATGTAGTTCAGATTGGTGGGGCCCAACCCCGATGTTATGCCATTCCAGCCAGACTTGAGGCTGAGGCCTCCGATTCACTTATCACAGGTATAGTTTCGTTTTGCAGCAAGGATGCTTCAGTTTTATTTGATCCAGGGTCCACATATTCCTATGTGTCATCTTATTTTGCTCCTTATTTGGTTATGCCTCGTGATTCTCTGAGTACTCCTGTATATGTGTCTACACCGGTGGGTGATTCTATTGTGGTAGATCGTGTCTACCGTTTGTGTGTAGTGGTTATTGGGGGTTTTGAGACCAGTGTAGATCTCGTACTCCTTGATATGGTAGATTTTGATGTCATTTTGGGGATGGATTGGTTGTCGCTTTATCATTCCATATTGTACTGTCATGCCAAGACCGTGACCTTAGAATTGCTGGGGTTTCCTCAACTAGAGTGGAGAGGGACTCCTAGTCATTCTTCCAGCAGGGTTATCTCTTATGTGAAGGCTCAACATATGGTCGAGAAGTGGTGTTTGGCCTATTTAGCTTATGTTCGTGATGCTAGTGCTGAGGTTCCTTCTATGGATTCTATGCCCATTGTCCGTGAGTTTCCATAGGTGTTTCCTGCAGACCTGCCTCGTATGCCACCCGACAGGGACATTGACTTTTTCATCGATTTGGCTCCGGGCACTCAGCCCATTTCTGTCCCACCATAACGTATGGCCCCGCCAAAGTTGAAGGAATTGAAAGAACAGTTGCAGGATTTGCTTGATAAAGGCTTTATTAGGCCTAGTGTCTCGCCTTGGGGTGTGCCGGTGTTGTTTGTTAAGAAGAAGGATGGGTCGATGAGGATGTGCATATTTTATCGGCAGTTGAACAAGGTTACCATCAAGAACAAGTATCGATTGCCGAGGATTGATGACTTGTTTGATCAGCTCCAGGGAGTCAAGGTATTTTCAAGGATTGATTTGAGATTTGGCTACCATCAGCTGGGTATTAGAGAA
This sequence comes from Nicotiana undulata, assembly GCA_005239495.1. Classification (NCBI taxonomy): domain Eukaryota; kingdom Viridiplantae; phylum Streptophyta; class Magnoliopsida; order Solanales; family Solanaceae; genus Nicotiana; species Nicotiana undulata. Next base: position 69,540 of record ML263310.1, on the reverse strand, counting down.
TTCTATGTCCCTAAGACAGCTTTTCGCACTCGGTACGGGCATTATGAGTTTTTAGTGATGTCATTCGGGTTGACAAATGCCCCAGAAACTTTCATGGACTTGATGAACCGAGTGGTCAAGCCTTATTTGGGTTCCTTCATGATTGTCCTCATTAATGATATTCTGATTTATTCCCGTAGCCGGGAGGAGCATGAGCAACACCTTCGAGTCGTTCTCCAGACTTTGAGGGGAAGTCAGTTATATGCAATGTTTTCAAAATGTGAGTTTTGGTTTAGTTCAGTTGCATTCTTGGGTCATGTTTTATCAGCAGAGGGTATTCAGGTTGATCCTAAGAAGATTTCAGCGGTCAAGGATTGGCCTAGACCCACATCAGCCACAGATATCCGTAGTTTCTTGGGTTTGGCAGGCTATTACCGTCGGTTTTTGGAAGGGTTTTCGTCTATTGTAGCCCCGATGACCAGGTTGACTTAGAAGAGTGCCATTTTAGGTGGTCAGATGAGTGTGAGGCGATCTTTGAGAAGCTCAAGACAGCTTTGACTACGGCACCGTTGTTGGTTTTGCCTATAGGTTTAGGGCCATATACTGTGTATTGTGATGCATCTCTTATTGGACTTGGTGGAGTGTTGATGCAGGATGACAAGGTTATTGCATATGCTTCGCGACAGTTGAAGATCCACGAGAAGAATTATCCAGTTCATGATTTGAAGTTAGCAACCATTGTTCACGCGTTGAAGATTTGGAGGCATTATCTATATGGCGTGTCATGTGAGGTGTTCACGGATCACAAGAGTTTGCAATACTTGGTCAAGCAAAAAGAGTTGAATTTGAGGCAGAGGAGATGGTTGGAGCTGTTGAAAGACTATGATATCACCATCTTGTATCATCCGGGGAAGGCCAATGTGGTGGCCGACCATGTTCTAGCTTATACAGTTGCTCGTTCTTCATTATTTGATTGTATTTGAGATCGGCAGTATGATGATCCTCATCTTCTTGTTCTTAGGGACACGGTGCAGCACATTGGTGCCAAGCAAGTTACAGTTGGCGATGATGGAGTTTTACGGATGCAGGGTCGTATTTCTGTGCCTAATGTGGATGGACTTCGTGAGTTAATTGTAGAAGAGGCCCATAGTTCCCGGTACTCCATTCATCCGGGCGCCGCAAAGATGTATCAGGATTTAGGGAAGCATTATTGGTGGAGGAGGAAGAAGGATATTGTGGCATATGTAGTTCGGTGTTTGAATTGTTAGCAGGTAAAGTACGAGCATCAGAGGCCTGGAGGGTTGTTGCAGTAGAATGAGATTCCTGAGTGGAAGTGGGAGCATATCACCATGTATTTCGTTGTTGGACTCCCACGGACTTAGAGGAAGTTCGATGCAGTATGGGTTATTGTGGATAGGTTGAACAAGTCAGCGCATTTTATTCCGATAGCAGTTTCCTACTCTTTAGAGAGATTGGCAGAGATCTACATTAGGGAGATTGTTCGTCTTCATGGTGTGCCCGTGTCTATTATTCCTGACCGAGGTACGTAGTTTACCTGGCATTTATGGAGGGCAGTTCAGCATGAGTTGGGCACGCGTGTCGAGTTGAGCACAACATTTCATCCTCAGACGGACGGAAAGTCCGAGCGTACTATTCAGATTTTGGAGGATATGCTTCGTGCCTGTGTCATTACCTTTGAAAGTTCTAGGGATTAGTTCTTTCCATTAGCTGAGTTTGCCTACAACAACAGCTATTAGTCGAGCATTCAGATGGCTCCCTATGAAGCCTTATATGGTAGGCGGTGTCGGTCGCCTGTTGGATAGTTTGAGCCAAGGGAGGCTCGTTGTTGGGTACATACTTGGTGCAGGATGTCTTGAATAAGGTTAAGATTATTAAGGATAGACTTCGTACAGCCCAGTCCAGGAAAAAGAGTTATGCCGACCGCAGAGTTCGTGATGTATCCTTCATGGTTGGCGAGCGAGTGTTGCTTCGGTGTCGCCCATGAAGGGCGTGATGAGATTTGGGAAGAAGGGAAAGCTAAGCCCTAGGTACATTGATCCTTTTGATATCCTTGACAGAGTGGGAGAGGTGGCTTACAGGCTTGCATTGCCACCGATTTTATCAGTTGTGCACCCAGTGTTTCATGTGTCTATGCTTCGGAAGTATCAGGGCGATCCATCCCATGTGTTAGACTTTAGCAGTGTCCAGTTGGATAAGGATTTGACCTATGAGGAGGAGTTGGTAGCTATTCTAGACCGGCAGGTTCGTTAGTTGAGATCAAAGAGTTATTCTTCGGTTCATGTTCAGTGGAGAGGTCAGCCTGCCGAGGCATCTACCTGGGTGTCCGAGTCCGATATGCGGAGCCGATATCCCCACCTTTTCCTCGATTCAGGTACTTTTCTATGTCTGTTCGAGGATGAACGTTTGTTTTAGAGGTGGAGAATAGGATGACCCAAAAGGTCATCTCTTCTTTAAAATTCCAAAACTATGTTCCGAGGCCTTGAAAACCTCCTTTTATCTCACCTCATTTCGCGTGCGCAGTCCGGGCGTGTATCCGGAAAGCTTTTATATGAAAAACTGACAAAAATGCTAAATTGGCCTTTAAAATTGAATTTAAGTTGACTTCAGTCAACATTTTGGGTAAACGGACCCGAACCCATGATTTGACGGCTCCGGAGGGTCCGTAGCAAAATATGAGACTTGGGAGTATGCTCGGAATCGAATTCCGAGGTCCCAAGCCCGAGAAATAAATTTTTGAAAGAAATTATTTAGCTGAAATTATAAGAGTGCTTGGAAATTTTGCTATATTTGAAATTGATGGTATCGGGCCTGTATCTTGGTTCCAGAGCCTGTTACATGTTTAATACAATACGTGAGTGGTGTCTGTAAAATTTGGTAAGAAACGGAGGTCATATGACGTGATTCGAACCCGTAGTTGTGAAATTTGAAAATTTGAAAGTTCTTGAGATTTTAATGCAAAATTCGTTGTTTAAGATGTTATTTTGGTGATTTGATCGCACGAGTAAGTCCGTAGGATGTTTTTGGGTTGTGTACATGTTTGGTTTGGAGCTCGAGGGCTCGGGTGAGTTTCGAATAGGCGTCAGATTGTTTCAGACTTAGAAAATCTGGTGTGAGATTGCTATATCTGGTGTGTGTGATTTAATGCTATACGAACGCGTGGTAGCCCACACGAACGCGAAGAGAAAATGGGGAAGGGGACTGGGTTATTCTATGTGAATGCATAGACCATGACGCAAATGCGGAGCACTGGGTGAGTGCTCTACGCGAACGCGTCTGGTCACACGCGAACGCACAACCTTAGGTTGGGAACTGGGGGAGGGGATTGATACTCTATGCGAACGCGGCCAAAGGCTCGCGAACGCGAAGGCTAGGGGGCAGTAAACCTTCACGAACGCGAAGGCCAATAAGGCCACTGCTACGCGAACACGACAGACCTTTTGCGAACGTGTAGAAGGTATGTCCAGTGTTTTAAAATAGTAGTAAAAACGGGAAAAGACCATATTTTCATATCTCCTTCCATAGAATCCGACCTTGGGCGATTTTTGAAGAGGGATTTCACCACATAATCATAGGTTTGTGTTCTTAAACTTATTTTCTTCATTTTCCATCAACACGCATTAGATTTCTAGGCCTAAATCTTGTTCTATAAGGGTAGAAATTAGGGATTTTGGGAGAATTAGGGATTTTACAAATTTGGGAATTTAGACCTCAATTTGGGGTTGAATTCCGAAAATAATCACATATTCGGGCTCATGGGTGAATGCGTGATCGGGTTTTGTTTCGAACCTCGTATTTTGACGAAGCAGGCTCGGGGGTCAATTTTTGACTTTTTGGGAAGAATGATAGAAAACCTATAATTAAGCATTGGGATTGAATTATTTAGCATTTATTGATATTGTTAAGTTAATTATGTCTAGATATAAGTGAATTGGAGGCTAGTTCTAAAGGGAAAACGGTAATTGAGGCTTGAGTTTGGCCGTGGAATCTGGGGTAAGTGTTTGGCTTAACCTTATCTTGAGGGAATAGGTATCGTGTCTTATTTGCTACGTGTTAGTGTCATGTTCAAAGTATAAGTGTGGTGACGAGTATCTATACGTTGGTGTCAAGCATGCCCGTGAGTCGGATATTGTGATTTATGTGATTTTTCATTAAGCATTACTTGAGTTTAACTTGATAATCATCCATGTTGGTGTTGATCATTGTTGAGTATTGGTTCCAATTGAGAATTATTACGTGAAGTTAAGTAACTAAGTGGGATTGGTTATAATTGTTTCCCTTGCCGGGATGATATTGATTCTACTGTTGGCTCCCTTGCCTGGACGTTATGGTTTTTATTATTGTTTATATTGTTGATTTCCTTGCCGGATTGCTGTTATTGGTTAGTTTGGGTGAGGATGAGTGTTAAAGCACGAAAGGTGATGTCGTGCATGATATTGTGAGTGAGTGTAAAAACACGAAGGGTGATGTCATGCCATGATTATGAGAGAGTAAAAGCACGAAGGGTGATGCCGTGCTGTTTCTATTAATTTATGGTGAGGATGAGAGTAAAAGCACGAAGGGTGGTGCTGTGCCGATTCTATTGATTTATGGTAAGGATGAGAGTAAAAGCACGAAGGGTGATGCCGTACACTTGCCTTTGTCTTACTATTTTTGTTGTGTTGAATTGATATTTATTTTGTCGCTTTACTTCGTTATTTTCATCACTTGATATTCCCTCCTGTCAGCATGTTTCCCCCTTTATTTTTAATTTAGCTGCCTATTTCTTGTTATTACTATTGTTTTCGTATATGATTAAACTGAATAGGTTTATATGGGTGTTGTGTCCTAGCCTCATCACTACTTAGCCGAGGTTAGGCTCGACACTTACTCACTACATGGGGTCGGTTGTACTGATTATACACTCTGCACTTTTGTGCAGATCCCGGTACTGGACCCTTCAGACTCTTGATCGAGGTTGCTGCCTTCAGTCCAGTGGAGACCAGAGGTAGTTGATAAATAGGGATTATACTTCATTTTACACTCCTTCTTACTTGAGTTTTGATTAAAAATGTATACAAAATAGTCCCAAAGGCTTACATGTTGTATTTGTTTGCAGGGTTTGATAAAAAAGGTAAATATTAGTCAAAACCAACTCAAAAAGGAGTGAAACATGCACAAGTACCAAGAACAAGTCCAAGCAGAATGCAATAGATCTACTGCGGCCGCACTCCATTTAGTGCGGTCCGCAGTGAGGAGATTCAGAGAGGTGAAAGTTTTGAAGCTAAAGCATTGCTCCGCAAAGCATATTGTGCGGACCGCAATGGCATCAACGCGGCCGCAAACCATTTTGTGCGGACCGCACTAATGAGATTAAGAGAGCTGGGATTTTTGGAGATCAAGGCCAACACGGTCCACAATCCATTTTGTGCGGTCACAGTAGAAGCCACCACGACCGCGGTGGCCAGGTTCAGAGAGCAGATTCTTGAAGCCAAAAAGACCCACCGCGGCCGCACTCCATTTTATTGCGGTCTGCGGTAACCCCGCATGGGTAATTTTGTCCAGAAAATTCGGCCCAGTATAAATACTTTCTTTTCCCATTTTTATGTCAACTTTTGTAATCTAACTTTCACAGGAGCTCGTGAATGACTTTGTTAAGCCATTTTGAGTAATTTTAGAAGTGTTTCATCATTGAATCTTCAAGTATTAGTCTGTAATTAAATTATAAGGATTATTCTTCATCTATTTCTTTGTTTTCTTCTATTATCATGAGTTGCTAGACCCATTAGCTAGGGTTGTGGCTCAACCCTAGAGTGGGTATTTGATGGGTTTCTTGATTTAAGGCCTAGATGTTTATGGGTAATTTATATTTGGGCTGATTTGTGTTTTCCATGATAAGTTAGTGCTTGCAAACACTAATTAATGCCTATTTGACTTGGGTTCTTCTTGAGAAAGAGAACTTGAGTATAGGAAAATCAGTCCAACAAGGAATTGGGATGTAATCAAGAGATTGATAGTTCCAATTAAAGGGTTAAACCTAGAGATAGTAATACCCGACTTGAACCTATATTGCTTGCACAATTTTGACACCCAATTGGTCTTGAGAAAGTCAATTAGGGCAAAGTCACGCAAGCTATCGAGAGGTATAGAGTGAGTAATTCCGTGCATTGTCTATATCACAATTCCCAACATAACATTTTTTCCTCAAGCTTTAGATCTCGTCAAGTATTGACCTAGGATAAAGTCACAGCCCTAGTCCTTTTATCTATTGAGAAAACAACCAAAACGATATTAATTAATTATATCATAAATTTAGAATAGACTAAACCGTAGTTTAATCACCAATCCACTTATGAGAACTGCAATTAGAGACAAGACCCGGCACTAGATCAATTAGGAACTCAACTCCCACAATCATAACTCTCTGTGGATTCGATCCCGACCCTTCGGATAAAAGCTGTATTGACCCTGCCTTACTACTATTTAGTGGTGTAGGTGGGTGCCGATCACTTTTTGGCGTTGTTTCCGAGGAGTTATAACAGTGTTGATTACCTACTTGAATAGTGGTGTCAAGTGTTTTTCTTTCCTTCTTTTGTTAACGTGTGTGTTGAATTAATTTTAGGTACTCATGGGGATCCTTTGGGTAATATTGTCCCGGGGGAGGTGGATTATGACAATGGGGAAGATGAGATAAATCAAGCACTACCTCCAAGATAAGGCCGACCGGCCAATGTTCATGAGGATATTCCAGACCCTCCCCCGCCTCCACCTAGAATCCGGGCGGGCAATTTTCAAATAACAAATGTGATGCTGACACTTTTGGAGCAGCGTGGTTACTTCACGGGATCCCCCCACCAGAATGCTTACAAACATTTGAAGGTCTTCGTGGATACCTGTTGGGGTAGTAAGCAGATGAATGTCTCAGAAGATGCCTTGAGGCTTCGGTTATTTCCCTTCTCTCTTCAAGGGAAGGCTCTTGATTGGCTTGAGAGACTCCCAAACCACTCCATATCTACATGGGACGAGCTAGCAGACAAGTTCATTGCTAAATATTTCTCTCCTAGTCACAGGCAACGCTTAGAGATGAAATATTGGCTTTCAAACAAGATCCAAATTAGCCTTTGCATGAGATTTGGGAGCGCTGCCGGACCATGGTAAAAGAGTGTCCAAACAATGACATGACTGAGGCCATGATACAACAGACCTTCTGCCGAGGCATAAATACCACCAATCAGTGTGTGGTCAATCAATTGGCTGGGGGCACCTTCATGAAGCTACCATAAAATGAGGTATGTGAGGTCTTAGATGAAATGGCTGACACTTCGTCAGCATGGAAAAGTAGAGCAAATGTGCTCAGGGTGATCCAGGTGTTAATGGCCTTCACAAAGAATTCAAGAACATGGGCAAGCAATTGCCAAGCTTACCACTACCATGAATCAACTTGCTAAACACAACTTCAACAATTACAAGGGCCGAAGCAAGTGAATGCTATGGAGGGGTAAATATTTTGGTGAACAAGAGAAGACCTCGTGGAAATCATTTGCAAAACAACAGTGTTCAAGATGACCAAGGATCGAGTGGGTATAGTCAAGAGAATTCTTATGATAATCAAGATGAGGATGTCATGTATGCCAACAATTATCAAGGACATGGGAACAATCAAGCCAACAACCAAAATTGGAACAATCAAAGGCAACACAATTAGAAGAATAACAACTACTCAAGCAATTGGGGGAACAACAATTCAAGCAATTGGGGGAACAACAACCAAATTTGGGGAGGCAATAATAACAACAATTGGAGTGGGATAAATAACAACAACAATTGGGGTGGTAATGGTAACCGGGGTTCGGGCTTTCAAAGGCCCCAATGTACCAACAACCAAACATTCCACCCCCTATCAATCGCAAGGCCAAGGCTCCTCAAGTAATGACATAGGTAGAATTGAGCAAATGTTCAAACAAATGATGGATCGCAATGCGGATTCGGATGCTCAACTTTCCTCCCATAACACCTTCGAAATCTTGAAGTTCAAATGGTACAAATCTCCCAAGCCTTGAACACACGTCCTAAAGGAGCACTACCAAGTGATACGGTGGTGAACCCCAAGGGTGGGAACAACAACAATACTGGTCACGCCATGGCGGTGACCACAAGAAGTGGACGAGGCGGTGAGGTTAGTTCTTCTAAAGAAAAGAGAATTTTTGGTGATGATGATGAGTTTCCAAATGATGAGGTTCCGATTGAGGTTGAGCAAGTGGTGGAATAGCCAACAACTAGTGAGCTAAGGATTGATATTCATGACCAAGGAGAGGAATTTCAAAGGGACGTGAACCCATCAATACACTTAAAGGTTGGCTAAGAAAAAGCTAAGGCACCATTGCCTAGGCCTCCTCCTCCATACCCTTAAAGGTTGGCTAAGCAAAAGTAAGAGAATCAATTCAAGAAATTCATCGACATGATGAAGGGTCTTTCCATCAATGTTCCTTTGGTTGAAGCTTTAGAGCAAATACCCGGGTATGCCAAGTTATAGTAGGACTTGGTCACAAAGAAAAGGTCAATGGAGTGCGAAACCATAAAGATTACTCACCAAGTGAGTGCCATAGTGCACTCAATGGCACCCAAGCTTGAAGACCCCAGTGCATATACCAGTCCTTGTACAATTGGGAGTGCAGATTTCGCTAAGGCATTTTGCGACCTCGGAGCTATTATAAATTTGATGCCATATTCAGTTTTCAAAACTTTGGGTATAGGTCAACCTAGGGCTACTTCCATGCATCTTCAAATGGCGGATAGATTTATGAAGCGGCCTCTAGGAATCATTGATGATGTGTTGGTACGGGTGGACAAGTTCATTTTGCCCGCGGATTTTGTTATCTTGGATTGTGAGGTAGACTATAAAGTCCCTATCATCTTGGGAAGGCCTTTACTTGCAATGGGGAAGGCCTTAGTTGACGTGGAGGCCGGTGAGATCACCTTCCTGGTGGGCGATGAAAAGGTTGTGTTCCACGTGTGCAAGTCAATGAAGCAACCCAACAGCACGAAAGTATGTTCTTTCATGGACCTTGTCACTGAGGTCATTATTGATGAAACAAGCTCAATGATAAATGTTGAAGATCCTGTGGAGGCAGCTTTATTGAACCATGATGATATTGTGATGGATGGCTTGATCGAGAGTACCAATGCTCTACAAGGCATGGGTTCTTACTCATATGGTCCTCAAACGTTATCCTTGGATTTGGAGAATCGGAAAACTCCTCCGACAAAGCCTTCAATTGAAGAGCCACCTACATTGGAGTTGAAGCCACTTCCACCACACCTCATGTATGAATTTCTTGGTCCTTCTCGTACGTTACCTGTTATAATTTCATCTTGCCTAACCAAATTGCAGGTAGACTCTACTCTCAAAGTGTTACAAAGGAGGAAGAAGTCCATAGGATGGACACTTGCAGATATTCGGGGAATCAACCCCGCATTTTGTATGCACAAAATCATTCTCGAGGATGGAGCAAAGCCTTTCGTAGAACATCAACAGAGGCTAAATGAAGCAATGCAAGAAGTTGTAAAGAAAGAAATAATCAAGTGGCTCGATGCAAGGTCCGTCTACCCAATCTCGAATAGTGCTTGGACTTCTCCGGTCCAATGTGTTCCAAAAAAGGGTGGCATGATCGAAGTACAAAATGACAAGAATGAACTCATTCCAACGAGGAAAATCACAGGTTGGCAGGTATGCATGGATTACCGAAAGTTGAACAAGGTGACTCGCAAGGACCACTTCCCTTTGGATCAAATGCTTGACAGACTTGCGGGTATAGCTTTCTATTGCTTCTTGGACGGGTATTTAGGCTATAACCAAATATTGATTGCTCCGGAAGACCAAGAAAATACAACCTTTACTTGTCCTTATGGGACATTTGCTTTCTCTAGGATGCCTTTTGGATTGTGCAATGCACCCGCTACATTTCAGCGGTGCATGATGGAAATTTTTACTGACATGGTTGAAGACTTTCTAGAGGTATTCATGGATGATTTCAACGTGGTTGCGCAATCTTGACAAAGTCCTTGCCCATTGTGAAGAAACCAACCTAGTGCTCAATATGGGAAAATGCCACTTTATGGTTGAAGAAGGGATAGTTCTAGGCCACAAAATCTCAAGAGATGGAATTGCAGTTGACAAAGCTAAAATCGAGGTCATTTCCAAATTGCCTCCTCCGACATCAGTGAAAGGAGACCGGAGTTTTCTTGGGCATGTCGGGTTCTACCGGCGTTTCATTAAGGACTTCTGGAAGGTTTTGAATCCTCTTTGCAAGTTGTTAGAGAAAGATGCAAAGTTCCACTTTGATGAGAATTGCATGAGTGCATTTGAGTTGTTGAAGCACAAGCTAACCACCACACCAATTATCACCATGCCGGATTGGAGCTCTCCTTTTGAGCTAATGTGTGACTCTAGTGATGTGGCAGTGGGGGCAGTTTGGGCCAAAGGGTGAACAAAATCTTTCACCCCATTTACTATGCAAGCAAGACAATGAATTCCGCCCAAATGAACTACACCGTCACTGAGAAGGGGTTGTTGGCTATAGTCTTTGCAATGGATAAATTCCGTCCTTATCTTATGGGTGCCAAGTTCATAGTTCACACTGACCATGCGGCTCTCCGATATCTCATGACGGAAAAGGATTCCAAGGCTAGACTTATGCGGTGGGTGTTATTGCTTCAAGAGTTTGATTTGGAGATCATTGATCGAAAGGGGAGTGAGAATCAAGTTGCCGACCATCTATCTCGTTTGGAGGAGCAAGGGAGACCTAGTGATGGGATTGATATTGACAATGGTTTCCCGGATGAACAACTTCTCTCCGTCTCTATGCAAGAAATGCCATGGTTTGCGGACATCACCAACTACATTGTCACCGGTGTTGTCCCGTTTGATCTCTCTTCTAACCAAAGGAAGAAGTGGATTATTATTGGGATGAACCGTACTTATTCAAGATATGCATTGATGGTGTCATCCGATGTTGTGTGCCCGAGGAAGAGCGAGGGTCAATTCTTGAGTCATGACACTCCTCTCCTTATGGTGGCGATCATGGTGGGGCAAGAACCGCTTCAAAAGTCTTAAGTTGTGGTTTCTATTGGCCCACTTTGTACAAGGATGCTAGTGACTTAGTCAAGAGATGTGACGAATGTCAGAGAGCAGGGGGAATTTCGAAGAAAGATGAGATGCCTCTCAATACCATTCTCGAAGTGGATATTTTTGATGTATGGGGCATCGATTTTATGGTCCCCTTTGTTAGCTCATGTGGGAACACATACATTCTCGTGGAGGTTGACTATATTTCAAAATGGGTTGAAGTTGTGGCTCTACCCAACAATGAGGCCCGGAGTGTTGTTGCATTTCTCAAAAAGAGCATTTTTACAAGGTTTGGCACTCCTCGTGCAATCATCAGTGATGTGGGGTCGCATTTTTGTAATAGAGCTTTTGACACTTTGCTTGCAAAGTATGGTGTCAATCACAAAGTTTCCACTCCTTATCATCCTCAAGCGAGTGGCCAAGTTGAAGTCTCAAACAGAGAAATCAAGAATATATTGTCAAAGACGGTCAATGCAAATAGGACCGATTGGTCAAAGAAGTTGAATGACGCTCTATGGGCTTATAGGACTGCTTACAAGACCCCGATTGGTATGTCTTCGTACCGGTTGGTGTTTGGAAAAGCTTGCCATCTACCTGTTGAGTTAGAGCACAAGGCCATGTGGGCTTTGAGGAAGCTAAATCTTGAATGGGATGTGGCAACCAATCTTCGTGTGGAGCACCTTAATGAACTTGATGAATTCAGATTCCATGCATACTCCAGTTCGTCCTTGTACAAGGACAAGATGAAGCACCTTCATGATAAATATGCTCGTGGCAAGGAGTTCAAAGTGGGTGATCTGGTTCTCTTGTTCAACTCTCGGTTACATCTATTTCCGGGAAAGCTTAAGTCGAAATGGAGTGGACCTTTTGAAGTGGTGTTTGTGACTCCGTTTGGTGCACTTGATTTAAAGAACAAAAGTGGGAGATTTTCAGAGTTAATGGGCACAGGGTCAAGCATTACTTGGGCAAGATTGATGACAGCCACGTGGTGGCACTGCTCCATCTAAAGTGAATTGAGGGTAACCTGTGTCGTGATGCGACGTTAATTCAGGCGCTTCTTGAGAGGCAACCCATGTGTTTTTCTTTTTGTCTTTCTTTGATTTTCTTTGTAGTATAGGATATGTTTCTGGACTAACTGGTTGTGGGATGTTGTAGGATGTTTTTGATGCAGTGTAGGAATAAGTTGGAAAAAATGAGCTCTCTAAAGTTTGCACTGCGGAGTGCAGGGGAAAAATTTCAATGCGGTCCGTAGAGTGATTTGACAGTAAAAAGGGGTTCTCTGAAGTTTTCCACCGCGGCCGCAATGCAATTTGTGCGGTCCGCGGTGGACCACTGCGGCTGCATTGCATTTCTTGCGGTCCGCAGTGGACATCTACCCAGTACCACTTGAAGTTAAGTACCGCGGACCGCGGTACCATTTTGTGTGGTCCACGGTGGGTAAGTGACCTGGGCCCCAGGTCCCTTTTCTATAAATAGGGCTTGAGGCCTTCATTTCAAACTTTGCGCTCTCTGCACACTTGATAGACAAAAACACTATTCCTCACTCCTACTTCTTGACTTCACCTACTACATCTCATTCATCTACACTGCATCTCACATCTGGTAATTTTAATTTTATTCTTATTTGTTTAACTTTGTTATTTTCTTTTTAAATAGTTGTTTTTCTTCTTTTTCTTCCCTTTTGCTTTCAATCAATGCTAGAGTTTGCGTAATAATAGTTAAATTAGGACTAATTAGTTTAAAAACACTAATTAAACACCTAGGGTATCAATAATATGTGATTTTAGGCTCAATTTGGGACAAAAGTTTGAAACCCTAGGTTAGTGTTACTATTCATTGCTCACCGCGGTCCGCAATGCCATTTTGTGCGGAGCGCGATGGTTGACTTCATATAGTTTACAAGGTCAGGACCGCAGCCGCGATGGATTTTGTGCGGTCTGTGGTGCCTTAATGCGGACCGCAACACCATTTTGTGCGGTCCGTGATGGCCTTCTTCAGAGAAGTGGGTAGTCTGAACCCCACCTCAGTGTGGACCGCGATGCATTTTGTGCAGTCCGTAGTGCCTTAATACGGACCGCAACGCCATTTTGTGCTGTCCGCGGTGACTTTAATTAGAGAGTGGGTAGTCTGAACCCCACCTCAGTGCAGACATCGATGCATTTTGTGCCGTCCGCGATACCTTCTTTGCGGCCGCACTTCATTTTGTGCGGTCCACGGTTTGCTATCTGCAACTATACCTTCTAATTTATGCAACTTTATTTCTCACTGATGTATCTACTATTGTGATACTAACAAATTCAATCTAAACTCCACCTGCAGATAGTGGTTCAATCAAGAGGTGGTGGTAGAAAACAACCCGGAAAGGGGGAGTCCTCCCGGGGTTGAGGAAAGAGGATGATCAAATTGACTCCCCAAGTCCGGAAAAGTATCAAAGAGACCAGAAAGACAATTAAAGCTTTGGATAGAGATGCTTCCCATTCGGGAAGTGAGTATGCACCCTCCCAGGAGACATCTGACTCAGATTTCATCCCAGAGTATATACCTGACTTTCCGTAAAGGTTGAGATTGACAAATACACCTCCAAGCTCCCCACCTTCCCAAGCATCATCCCAGAGGCCTTCTGAGTCATCTGATGGCTCAGCTGCGGCCAGTAACAATGAATATTCTACCTCACCGACAACTTCACAATCCGGTGAGCATTACACAGAAGAAGAAGGAGGGGGTGAGCCCCAAGTAGGAGGAGTAGAGAGAACAAGGAAACCAGAAGCATGGGAAGACAAGTTTGTGAGTGAACCAGCCTACCACAACTTCCGAGAGTGGTGACCCGAGAGGAAGTTGATACCAGAGCGAAAATTCATCAGAAAAGACCTCTTGCCTCACAACCCTAATGTGCCGAAGCAGTTCAAAGAGAGAGCTTCCTGGGATTATTTCTCATGCCAAGTGGTTGAAACCAATGAGCACCTAGTCAAATAGTTCTAAGCCAATGTGGCCCATGTCAAAAAGGACACTAAAGTGACTAAGGTGCGAAATCTGACAGTAGTGTTTGATGGAAAAACAATCAACGACTACCTGGACTTCCCGGAGGAGGATGAGACATTGTACTTAGAGAAATTATATTTGGGGAGGATGTCCGTCCATTGTTAGAAGAGCATTTGGCAATCCCGGGTACCACCCCAGAATGGTTGCAAGTGGGAGTTAAAATTTTGAGGAGAACCCTGAATTTCGAAGCAAAAGGGTGGGAGACGTTTGTGTGCAGCCGGCTAGATCCCACCACCCATGAAAACTCTCTTCCTCTTTCCCGGGCTCTGTTAGTGGCATCAATCATGGCAGGGTACCCGATCAACATGGGGAATGTGATGTCCAAAGTAATCACACGGGTGGTGAACGAAGGTGACAGATCATACCCCTTCCCAAATTTCCTAACTATGTATTTCGAGGATCAAGAGGTACAAAGTAGCAAGTTTGATGTGAAGGTAAAACCAAAAGCTTCATTTTCCTGGTATAGCCTGCAGGGTGATGAAAACCCTAAAAGCAAGAACTACAAGGGCAAGTCCACTGCTTCTACTGGCCAGTCTGAAGAGCCAGTAGTTGTAGTGGCTTCTACTCAGCCTCCTTCAGCCACCCCATACATGGTCCCAGGACCTTCCAATTCTACAGTCCCAGCTATTCCCTCATCTGCAGCATATCCCTTGGCTGTCCACCGATTGAGCCATACCCTCGCCAATATCAACAACTGGATGCAGGCAGCTACCTATAAGTTGTCTGTACTTTCTACATCGGTGGCAGCCCAGTCTGGACCTCCTTAGCCACAGGTCCCACAGTCAGTGGAGGACACTCTCAAGGAGCTTTTGGACAACCAAAAGAAGATCCTAGAGAACCAGCAGTTGATCATTGTTGCGGTTGATTCTCATGGAAAGGAACTGAAGGAGCTTGCCAAGGAAATGAAGAAAGTGAGAAAGACTCGTGCCTTCAAGCAGTCAGTAAAGAAGTTGGAGACAGATGTGGAGAGGTTGAAGGCTGATCATTTGCCTTTATATCTGTTGTTCCATGACCCGACCCCAGCAGCCCAACCTGAGCCGGAACAGGAGTTAGAGAGGCCACAAAGAGGAGGAGGGCGATTCCCCGTACTGTTGATGTTGTGATACAGTTGGCAGACCCGTAGGGAGATTTCTCTGCCCAGCCCCAGATGCCAGTACAGGAGAAGCCCCATATTCTGGTACAGTCCTAGGTCCCAGAGGAGACACAGGTTACAGGGAGCCAGTCATAGGCTCCCGAGAAGTCCTAGGACCCAAGGACCCAACACCAGGAGCCTATGCAAACGGAGGTCCGATAGGGAGTTTCTTTTTACTCTCTTCTTTTTGTTTTGTGCTATTTTTGATTAGTTAGCATTTAGGAAAAGGCTAGCTTTCATTTGAGGGGGTAACCCTATTTGGATGACTGTATATATGACACTTTTTCCTTTTATGATGCTTTCTTTTCACTTTTGGTATGTATATATTTTTACCATTCTAGTTTACTTTTAGTATTTTGCAACTTTGGTCTATATATACTCTCCGCATTTTTCCTTTCATAGCTTCTTATTTTACTTCCGTAGCTTCTTGTTTTGAATTGTTGCGTGCAATAAGCCTTTGGTTTTCTTAATTCCATGGTTCTTTCCAAAGGTGGAAGTTGTGTGAACCGGGTGGCTCTTCCCGATGATGGATGGCATGAAAACCTTCTTAAGGGTTCGAGTTTGTTTTCTTTTTTGGTTTTTGGGTAAATAGTAGCTAGTAAGTAACAGTGTCTCAGGCAAAGCTTCACTTGGTCCTAACACATTTTCCTTTGATCTTATGGTCAAAAGCAAATTGTTGTGTATATGATGGTGAAAGTTGTGACCTTGAGACTCTTGTGTTGGCTGATAATAATCAAATGGTTCTTCGGGACCATTGTGTTGCTCAAATCTTAGCTAAGGTAGTTGTGGGCCCCCGACTCTGTTTCTTTAGCAATCCCATAGCTTGTGTGGTGAGAATTTGAATTGCAAGTCCAAGTCCCGTGCCATTAGTCTAGAACTTGCCCTGAATGTTTGTCTAGGCAAAATCCTAAGTGTAGTTTGACTTGAGATGTGATTATAGGCTCTCCTTGATCCGAATGATGTCTTGACAACTTCCATGGCCTACCAATGATAATATCCCAAGTCAACCCTTTTGAGCCTTAGACCTTTCTCTTTCAAAATCCACGATACAAGCCTTTACCCGTTCTAACCCTCTCTTGGCACCCTATCTTTCCTTAGCACAAGGCAAAAGCATAAGTTTGGGGGAGAGACGAGGAATGCAACAAAGTGAAAAAAGGTACAAAATTAAGAAAAGGAAAGGCAATGAAAAAGAAAGAAAAATCAAAAAGTCAAAAAGAATAAACAATAAATAAAGGGAATCAATGAAAGAAAAGAGATGAAAGGTGTGGAATGTTTAGAAAGGAGAAAAAGGTTTGAAACGAACAAGAAAGAGTGACAGTGTGTTTCTCTAACCCCTTAAAAAGAACTTAATGACTCAAAGAGTCAAGAGAATGTATGCCAAAATGAATCAAACGAAGTGCTTAAGGGAAGATGGAACCTACTTAGACCAAATATTTCCTACCTTGAACCAAAAGCCTTCACTATCTCTCCACAAAAGCCCTATATGATCTTGAGTTGAATGAAACTTACATTAGTGGTGACTCACATAAGGGGAAAGCCTATGGTACTTAGAGCTGGACTTGAGACCTTTCTTTGGGAGAGATAAGTGTGTTTCCATTATCCTCATTATGAGTGCTACAATCTAAAAGTGAGGATTGCTTAGGGAGAGTTGAAGAGTATGAGTTTGGGTTCCACAATGACCAAAGTAGTAGAAAGAGTTTCTTTGATGGGTTGAGTCAACTCTTGATGCTCTTGTGTCACTTTTAATTCATGATGTTTAGAAGGCCGGATGTTGTTAATGATTCATTTGAATTGAGGGCAATTGTTAGTCCCAATTGATGCTAGAAAAGGTCACCTTAGGGCAGCTGAATTTTCTTGGATTTAATCTTAAGAGGAGGGTCTTATTTTGTTTGCTTGAGGACAAGAAAAAGCTTAAGTTGGGGGAGCTGATAACTAGGGATTATACTTCATTTTACACTCCTTCTTACTTGAGTTTTGATTAAAAATGTATACAAAATAGTCCCAAAGGCTTACATGTTGTATTTGTTTGCAGGGTTTGGTCAAAAAGGTGAAAAATAGTCAAAACCAGTTCAAAAAGGAGTGAAACATGCACAAGTACCAAGAACAAGTCCAAGCACAATGCAATAGATCTACTGCGGCCGCACTCCATTTAGTGCGGTCCGCAGTGAGGAGATTCAGTGAGGTGAAATTTTGGAAGCTAAAGCATTGCGGCTGAAAAGCATATTGTGTGGACCGCAATGGCATCAACGCGACTGCAAACCATTTTGTGCGTACCGCACTAATGAGATTCAGAGAGCTAGGATTTTTGGAGATCAAGGCCAACACGGTCCACAATCCATTTTGTGCGGCCGTAGTAGAAGCCACCGTGGCCGCGGTGCATTTTATGCGGCCCACGGTGGCCAGGTTCAGAGAGCAGATTCTTGAATCCAAAAAGCCTCACCGCGGCCGCACTCCATTTTATTGCGGTCAGCGGTAACCCCATAGGATAATTGTTCAAAAAATTTGGCCCAGTATAAATACTTTCTTTTCCCATTTTAAGGTCAACTTTTGTACTCTAACTTTCACAGGAGCTCGTGAACGACTTTGTTAAGCCATTTTGAGTAATTTTAGAAGTGTTTTATCATTGAATCTTCAAGTATTAGTCTATAATTAAATTATATGGGTTATTCTTCATCTATTTCTTTGTTTTCTTCTATTATCATGAGTATCTAGACCCATTATCTAGGGTTGTGGCTCAATCCTAGAGTGGGTATTTGATGGGTCTCTTGATTTAAGGCCTAGACGTTTATGGGTAATTGATATTTGGGCTGATTTGTGTTTTCCATGATAAATTAGTGGTTGCAAACACTAATTGGTGCCTATTTGACTTGGGTTCTTCTTGAGAAAGAGAACTTGAGTCTAGGAAAATCAGTCCAACAAGGAATTGGGATGTAATCAAGAGATTGATAGTCCAATTAAAGGGTTAAACCTAGAGATAGTAATACCCGTCTTGAACCTATATTGCTTGCACAATTTTGACACCCAATTGGTCTTGAGAAAGTCAATTAGGGCAAAGTCACTCAAGCTACCGAGAGGAATAGAGTGAGTAATTTCATGCATTGGCTATATCACAATTCCCAACATAACATCTTTGCCTCAAGCTTTAGATCCCTTCAAGTATTCACCTAGGAGAAAGTCACAGCCCTAGTCCTTTTATCTATTGAGAAAACAACCAAAAAGATATTAATTAATTAGATCGTAAATTTAAAATAGACTAAACCACAGTTTAATCACCAATCCACTTATGAGAAGTGCAATTAGAAATACGAACCGCCACTAGATCAATTAGGAACTCAACTCCCATAATCATAACTCTCTGTGGATTCGATCCCGAAATTTCAGGTAAAAGCTGCATTGACCCCTGCCTTACTACTATTTAGTGGTGTAGGTGGGGGCCGATCAGTAGTCCTACAGGCGTCCGCAGGACTTGGCGTCACCTTCTATCCTATTTCTTTCCTATATTTATGTATTTTTGAGACATATGTATTTTGTTTTGTTCAGACCTCTATTTGTAGTATTCATAGACAGTCCGTGAAATTGTGACACCAATTCTGGGTGTAGATATTATGAATTTTGTAAAAGTACTTAATTAAGTTGTTAGATTTTGTTTCTTTTGCACTTTTTTCCGCTCACCTTGTATATCACTTCCTAACTGTTAAAGACAAATAAACAAGATAAAATAACCGGTAACGTTGGCTTGCCTAGCAGATTCAATGTTAGGCGTCATCACGGTCCCAACGGTGGGAAATTTGGGTCGTGGCAGGTGCATTGTGTAGCGATTGATACGACATTCGTATGTTGAAAGCAGGCCCAGTGGAGGGTTCATGATTTTGGAATTTGGCTCTAAGGCTTATTTGACAAAAGGAAGGAGGGTATCTTCATATTTGATCGAGCTAGTGTGCTCAACTAAGTTGTGGTAGCAAAGGTAGGTGCACGAGGTGTTAAACAGTGATTTTGGAAAACTCCAGCGCGGTTCTTAGCACGTTCGAGGACGAACGTATGTTTAAGTGGGAGAGAATGTAACGACCCGACCGGTCGTTTTGAGCTCAAATGCGTCGTTCGGCTATTTGAGGCCATGAACATCTTCGCCTCAGGTATTATGACTTGTACACGTGTTCGGAATTGAAGTTTAGGGAGTTCGGAGTTGATTTGGAAGGAGAATTCTCATTTCGGAAGCTTTAAGTTGAAACAATTGACTAAGATCAGATTTTTGGATAAATGACCTCGGAATCGGGATTTGAAGATTTCAGCAGGTTCGTATGATGATTTCGGACTTGGGCGTATGTCGGGATCGGGTTGTGGATGACCCAGGAGCATTTTGACGCCTATTGTGGAAGTCAGCATTTTTACAAGAATTTCATGAATTTGAGTTGAAGTGCATTTCAGTGTTATTGATATCCGTTTGGAATTCCGAGTTTGGTAATAGCTCCGTATGGTGATTCTGGTATTGGAAGCGCGATCGGAAGTGAATTCGGAGGTTCGTAGGTCATTTTGGAGTCATTTGGATAAAGTTAGAAATTTGAAGGTTTTTGAGAAGTTTGACCGGAAGTGAAATTTTTTATATCGGGGTCAGATTCTGATTCTAGAAGTTGGAGTAGGTCTGTAATGTTGAATGTGACTTGTGTGAAAAATTTGGGGTCTATCGAACGTGATTTGATAGGTTTCGGCATCGAATGTTGAAGTTGGAAGTTATACAGTTCATTAAGCTTGAATTTGAGTGCGATTCATGGTTTTGACGTTGTTTGATGTGATTTGAGGCCTCGAGCAGGTCTGCATTAGGTTTTGAAACTGGTGGTGTGATTGGACGGGGTCCCGGGGGGCCTCGAGTGGATTCCGGGTGGTTAACGGATCAGATTAGAGTTGGGAGATTGTGTTGAAGCCTGCTGTCATCTGGTATAACTGAACCTTTGAGGTCTTGGCCGCAGGTGCGGACCCACAGAAGCGGCCTTGGTGCCACAGAAGCGGAAGTGGCTGGGATCGCAGATGCAGACATCTTTCCGCAGAAGCAGGACCGTACCCGCGGAAGGAGAAGCGGAGAAGAGGAATTACGGGGCCTGGCGAAGGACAGTAGATGCAGTTGTGGGGCCGCACCTGCGGAACCGCAGAAGCAGTCAAGTGACCGACGGTGCAGAAAGGCTGGGGCAGTGTGTTCTTTTAAAATCGGGAAATTGGTCATTTTCCTCCCATTTTCATTTGGTGTGGGCGAGTTTGGAGGGATTCAAGGGGAGACATTCTTCTAGTATCACAAGGTAAGTTGTACCCACTCATTACAAGTTAAATTCATGATTTAGATACGGCTTAAAGTATGGAAATTTGTAGAAATTTGAGATTTTGAGGAAAATCTAGGAATTTGGTATTCTTGGATTTTGACCACGATTTTGGGATGAAATTGAGATTAAATTATATATTTGAGTTCATGAGGTTGTGGGTAAACCTTATCTTCAAAACATTTCAGAATCCGGACACGTGGGCCCGAGGGTGTTTTTATCGACTTTTCAATCGGGGTTAGAAATTATTATAAATTGGATTGTAATGAGTATTTGAGCGTATATTAATATGTTTGCATAATTATTTGATAGTTTCGAAGCGTTGTGCATCGGTTTGAGTCGTCGGAAGGGCTTGAAAGCCGGTTATGGAATTTCGGAGCGAGGTAAGTCTCCTTTCTAACCTTGTAAGAGGGAATTTCCCCCATAGGTAAAATAATTAATTATGTGCTATTATTTGTGGGGGCTACGTATGCACGAGGTGACGAGAGTCCATACGTAGCTACTATTATGCTTATGTCCGGGTAGTCTAGGACCCAAAAGCATGCTTTACTTGCCATACTTTTAGTTTTATTGATAAATTAAAATTCTTAAGTCCTATCGAATTATGTAAATGAATTTCAAAAAAGAAAAGGGCTAAACACCATCTTCTTGACCATTAAAAGAGAGATTTGTCATATCCTTGGGTAATTGTTTTCCTGATGTAGTTGGGGTTGACTGTTTGAATGTGTATATTTATGTGTAATCGCGTCGCAAATATATTTCGCGAGCGGGTTGACTGTTTTCACTACTCTCATGGGAGCGGGTCGTACACCACGACAGGTTAATAGATGCATTTGTGGTTCGCGTTGTTCGACCCTTCGGCGGTGCATATTTTATTATTTTGATGGATTGGGCCGTACGACCTCATCATTACTTGTGCATGATATTTGTTGGGTACCTTCTGTGATTTGAACGATTTAATTTCCTTGAGATATAAGTTGTTGACTTAAATGATGGAGACTGAGATTATAATTATGGAAGAAGTTGTCCTTTCCTGTTGTTATTTGTTGTTTGATTATAACATCCATGTTTAGCATCACGTTTAATTATAATGAATTGACCTCTAGTAAGTGTCAAAGTCGACCTCTCCTCACTATCTCTTAGAGGTTTGGCGGGATACTTACTGAGTACATGTTGTTTTTGTACTCATACTTCACTTGCTGTGCATCTTTGTTGCACATGCACATGTATATCTAGTGGCCTAGCTTGGGGCAATGGCATGGTTGATATGAGGACTTAGGTGAGCTGCACCTCTCGAGACGACCCGCAGCCAATAGAGTCTCCTTCAGAGTATTGTGTTGTATTTTTCCTACTGTCCCATTTGTATTCCGGATGGTTATTGTAACTGATTTGTTCCCTAGAAATTTTCTCATGCACTCTTGACATCGGGTTCTGGGATGACTTTGGGATATTTAATTATTATTTTAATTTTGTTAAGATATCATTTTTTTACTCAGTAAAGTTTATTAATTATTATTTAATGTAATAAAAAGAGATGGTTTCAAACTACTAAAATAAAGATTTAATCAACTTTTAGTGTTGGCTTGCCGGATAGGGGTGTCCGATACCATCACGACCTTTAATAGGATTTTGGATCGTGACAGGTTAGACCTCGCTTCGTTAACCAAAGCTACATCATTTGTGAGATACCATTTTAATAGGAAACTTTCCTTCATATATATACAAGCTTTCTTTATAGTTTATGGCACCTGGTTGCTTTCTTTTAGCAAATTGGCAAAGGACCAATTACATGTTTAATTTGCTTCTTCTAAGGGCTTTTTAAACTTTTTTTCCTTTCTTTGTGCCTTTTTATTTGTATTTTTCTTGTCTTGTTTGATAAACTTTAATGTCATAATATCAAAACTCAAGCACCTAAACTATATAATAATTGTCGAAGTCTTTGCATTTATCAGGATTGGCTATTGCCAACTGTTTAGGCCTCACTTATAGATTAATTTAATACTTTTTATCATTTTCTTAGATAACACTATCATAAAGTTCGTGACAATTCATACTTTCATAAACAATATTGTAAGATAAAAGGCGATTGTGCTAAATCAAAATAGTGAGACTGAAGCTGCACGTTTACCTCCCAACATGTTCACAGGCTTTAATTTATTAATGCATTAATTTTGGATCATTTATACTTCTATATTTTCTCCAGTACTTTTTGTCCACTCATAGTTGATCATGTTTAGTGCCGACATATGCAAGTTTTAGTGTTTCCTAAATTGCATTTGGTTTTAATTATATACAGAAAATAAGTTTATACCTCAAAGAAATAACAAAAGATATTATGTATTTCTTCTATTATTAAATTAACAATTTTCATTAATCTCTCTTGACTCTTAGGGGTCGTTTAGTTTGAAGACAAGTTATGCTGGGATTAGTTATACTTGAATAAGTTATGATGGAATAATTAGTTAACCTGATATTAATTTTTATTGATTGTTTTGTATATTGTATTAATCTTGGGATTGTTAATTTTCCTGCTTTATTTTGGGATTACTTATCCAAGGATTACTATTCCACCCACTGACATGTATAAATTATCCCGTTACTATTTTAATATTGAAATAATTTATCCAAGCATTAGTAACCAAACAAGGAATAATACGATACAAAAGTTTTATCCCAAAATTACTTTTGTTTATCCATCATACCAAACGACGTCTTAGTGCAGCTGCCTTTACAACCTTAGGAACCCAAGTCTTCCAAATTTATTCCCCAAAATCATTCTTTTAAAGATGCATAAACCTTTTGTAAAATTCTTCCATTTCCATTTGTGTGAGGGTATACGGTCAGAACGGGCCTACCCTTCTTATGACTAATTGAGGTTGGATCATGATAGGCCGCGGTTCGGCTTGCATTATATCGAGCCTCAGTGCGGAGTTAGATTGTTGAGCCCGTAATTCATAGACCGACCAAGGTCAAGATCAACCAAGATGGAGACCAAGCAGAACGAAGATCGAGCAAGACCAATGAAAGTTTACCTAGTCAAATAACGACAAACCGAAATATCCGTAATCGATCAAGGATCACGGCGAAAATCTGGTACATATCAAGATGAGACCGATTAATTAGCCAATCATGGGATTTCTTACCGTATTTAGAATTGTACCATAAATATGACTCCACTGCTATATAAAAGGGGTTTGATCATTTGTAAATGCATCATGTTCACGCAATACAAAGCAATATACTACTCTTTTCTTTAAGTTCTCAATACCATGTTACTCTGCTCATATCTCACTTGATTATCCAATTGGTTTGTTTTATTTTTCTTTACATTCAATTTCAATATCAATTTTTATATTTTCTCAGTTTGTGCAAAGTGAAATCATGTGTCCTTAAAACCACATAGAAATTCAATTATTATCCGTTTTTACGGTAAACAGTTTGGCGCCCACCATGTGGCTAAGGATAATAGTGATTGCCTAGTACTAACTTTCGTAATAAACACTATTTTATACTTGTTCTTGTGAGTATCTTTGATTCCAGGATCAGCATGTCAAACTTTCAAGCAGCACCCACACACATAGACAATGGCCTTGGCTTCCACGGCGAAAATGAAAACATAGCCTCCCTGGGGAACGAAGTACCTCCAGTTGACCTAGATAGAGTCCCGACCGTAGACTCAATCGACGTCAGTTCCTATGTTGCCATTAATGCAAATTTGGCCGTCGACCCCGAGAGTAGCATCCGCAGAGACATTCGATAAGCCGGTCAGAATGCACATGACGGCGAAGAAGGCGAGATTAGCCTTTGAGTGATATTCGAAATGTAGTAGGCTCAACAAGCTGCAATAACGCAGCTCCAAAATCGAAACCACGAACCAAGAAGGGTCGAGCCCGAGCTATCGCATGAACTTGTTCATAGGTCCGAATCGGTGTCAAATAGATCAAACAGAAATGAGTCAGGGACCGACCTGCAATCATGAAGATGCTCGAGGAGATTACAAAGCGAGTCGAATCGGGGAGAAGGAAATTGAAGAAAATGACAAGAAGGTGGAAACCTATAACTCCAGGGTTGATCAAATTTTGGGGGCACCACCGATTGTGAAGGGTTTGGATTCATAAAAGTTCGTGCAAAAGCCCTTCCCCTCGAGCGGGGATCCTAAACAAATTCCCAAGAAGTTACGCATGCCAGAAATTCCCAAGTATAATGGAACGACCAACCCCAACGAGCATGTCATTTCTTACACATGTGTGATTAAGGGGAATGATCTGGAGGACGATGAGATCGAGTCCATATTATTGAAGAAATTCGGGGAGACCCTGCCAAAGGGAGAAATGATATGGTACCATAATTTTCCACCCAACTCGATTGATTCTTTTGCCATGCTTGCAGATTCCTTCTTTAAAGCACACGCTAAAGCTATAAATGTCGAGACTAGGAAGTCGGACTTTTTCAAGGTAAAGCAGAAAGATAACGAGATGCTTAAGGAGTTCGTGTCTCGGTTCCAAATGGAACGTATGGATCTACCATCGATCGCTGATGATTGGGCCATTCAGGCCTTCACTCAAGGATTAAACGTACGAAGCTTGGTGGCTCGACAGTAATTAAAGCAGAACTTGATCGAATACCTAGTTGTTACCTGGGCCGATTTGCATAATCGATATTAGTCAAAGATTAGGGTCGAAGACAACCAGCTTGGGACTTCTTCGAATCCGTTTATCCTATAAGGCCCGTCGACAGAGTCAAAGGGGACATTGACCAGGAACCACGGTCAAACAGGGATCGTTACCATCCATATAATGGAGATCGGAGAAACAACGAACCTTGACGCAACCCTGTTTTAGGTGAAATGAGAAATGATCGAGGTTAGAACTCTCGAGGGATCATGAGCAAGAATGGTTTCGACAGGAATATAGAGCCCAAAGAAGCACCACGGCTATCAGGATATAACTTAAACGTTGATGCATCAGCTATCGTATCAGCCATCAAACGCATCAAAGATACTAGATGGCCTCGACCTCTACAGAAATCCCAACCAAATGTAAAGGTATCATGGCACCCATGGCCATAGAACAGAAGATTGCAAACAACTAAGGGAGGAAGTATCCCGGTTGTTGAAGTAGGGGCACCTTTGGAAATTCTTAAGCGATCAAGCCAAGAACCACTTCGGAAATTGAGATTCAAATAGAGAGAACAAGCAAGAAGAGACACAACACGTGATCCACATGAATGTTGTAGGGGTCAATATTCCTCAAGGACTAGTATTTAAACTCACCAAGGTGTCGATCACGAGGGAGAAGCGAACTTGGGATTACGTACTAGAAGGAACCTTGTCTTTCAATGATGAGGATGTAGGGGATTGTGCAACCCCATAACGACGCACTGGTAATATCTGTAATTTGAATAAGACTCAAGTTAAAAGTGTTTTGATTGATCCAGGTAGCACGGACAATATCATTCGATCGAGGGTCGTAGAACAGCTCAGCCTACAAGATCAAGTTGTGCCTGTGGCCCGAGTACTTAACGGATTTAACATGGCATGCAAAACACCCAAAGGCGAAATAACTTTGCTAGTAAACTTGGCCGGGACCATCCAAAAGACGAAGTTCCATGTGATAGAGGGTTATATAAGGTATAACGCCATGTTCGGGAGGCCATGGATCCATAACATGAGGGTAGTACCCTCGACCCTTCACCAGGTTCTGAATTTCCCGTCACCAGAGAAAGTTAAAACGGTTTGCGGGGAGCAACCCGCCGCCATGGAAATGTTTGCAGTTGACGAAGTGATACCAATATTGGCACTCTCATCAACAAAAGGATCAGATTCGAAGGGAAAATAGGAGGCCAAATAGAAACCATAGACACCAGCCTCAACCTAATCAGAGAAGCAGGGGACTGACGAGGATGATGATAATGGGGTTCCTCGGTCCTTCATAGTCCCCGATGATTTCGACGCCACCAAGTTAACGGTCGAAGAGTTGGAACAAATCGTGCTGACCGAACATCATCCCGAACGGAAGGTAAACCTAGGAACAAGGCTAGCATCCGAGCTCTGAGGAAAACTTATTCAATTCCTTAAAACTAACACAGATTGATTGCTTGGTCGCATCTCGATATGACAAGGAACCCACCGGAAATCACAACTCATAAACTAAGCATGGATCCGAAGTTCCATCCGGATAAGCAAAAAAGAAGACCCCAGTCTGAGGTCAAATATGCTTTCATCAATGACGAGGTAACTAAACTTCTTAAAATAGGATCCATTCGGGAAGTAAAGTATCCCGATGGTTATCAAATGTAGTGGTAGTCCTTAAGAAGGGAAACAAACTCAGAATGTCTGTATATTACAAAGATCTAAATAAAGCATGCCCCAAAGATTCTTTTCCTTTGCCTAATATCGATCGCATGATCGATGCCACGGCCGACCACGAGATCCTTAGTTTTCTCGATGCATATTTCGGGTACAACCAACTACAGATGAACCTGGAAGATCAGGAAAAGACCTCGTTTATCACTAAGTACGACACCTACTGCTATATGTAATGCCATTCGGATTAAAAAATGCTAGTGCAACTTATCAACACTTAGTAAACCGGATGTTCGAAGAAAAATAGGAAAATCAATGGAGGTTTATATTGATGATATGCTAATTAAGTCCCTGCGAGTAGAGGACCATTTGAAGCATTTGTAGGAAACTTTCGGTACACTGAAGAAGTAATACATGAAGCTCAACCCAGAAAAATGTGCGTTCGGGGTCGGCTTTGGCATGTTTCTCGGCTTCATGGTATCCAACCGAGGAATCGAGATAAACCCCGACAAAGTCAAAACTATCAAGGACATCACGGTAGTAGACAACGTAAACGCCCTGTAGAGGTTAACGGGACACATATCCTCCCTAGGGTGATTCATCCTAAGGTCCTCCGACAAGAGTCATCGATTCTTCTCATTACTGAAGAAGAAGAATAACTTCACGTGGACTCTGGAGTGCCAACAGTCCTTGGAGGAGCTAAAATGGTACTTATCGAGCCCGTCGTTGCTTCACATGCAGAGGGCAAACGAACAACTTTACTTGTATTTAGCAGTATCAGATATAGCGATAAAAGTCCGAGAAGCACAAAATACACAATTTCCTATCTATTATGTTAGTCGGACCTTAGGTGACGCCGAAACTAGGTATCCCTATCTAGAAAAATTGGGTCTTGCTTTGATAAGCGCCTCTAGGAAACTAAAACCATACTTTCAATGTCATCCCATATGTGTTGTAACAACTTATCCACTTCGAAATTTTCTACATAAACCTGAACTTTCGGGACGGTTGGCCAAATGGGTCGTAGATATCAGCGGGTACGATATTGAATATCGACCCCAAACAGCTATCAAATCTCAAATCTTGGCAGACTTTGTGGCTGACTTCACACCGAATCTAGTACCGGAGCTTGAAGAGAATTGTTAGTAAACTCGAGCACATCCTCTGGAATCTGGACCCTCTTTACGGACGGTTCTTCGAACGAAAAGGGGTCTGGACTCGGCATCGTGCTAAAACCACCCACAGGTCATGTAGTTAGACAATCTATCAGAACTGTAAAATTGACTAACAATGAGGACGAATATGAGGCCATGATTGCAGGTCTCGAATTAGCCAAAGGCTTGGGAGCTAAGGTGATCGAGGCCAAATGCGACTCCTTTCTCGTGGTGAATCAGGTTAACGGAACCTTTAAAGTTTGAGAAGAACGAATGCAAAGATACCTGGATAAGTTACAAGTAAATTTACATCGATTCAAGGAATGGACTTTGCAAAATGTGCCTCGAGATCATAATAGTGAGGCTGATGCCCTCGCAACCCTAGGGTCATCGGTTGAAGACAACGAACTCAATTTGGGGGATGTAGTACAACTCATGAGATCGGTGACGAAGAAGGCCACATCGAGATAAACTCCACAAGTTTGATCCGGGATTGGAGAAACAAATGTGTAGAATATTTGAAGAACGGGAAGCTCCCCTCAGATCCAAAAGATTCGAGATCCCTGCTCACAAAGGCAGCACGATTCACCTTGTCCGAAGATGGAACCTTGTTTAGAAGGATGTTCGATGGTCCATTAGCGATATGTCTGGGACCAGGAGATACTGAATATGTTTTGAGGGAAGTCTACGAGGTCACTTGCGAAAATCATTAAAATGCCGAATTATTGGTCCCCAAAGTGATCGGAGCCGGATAATACTGGGTCGACATGGAGAAAGATGCAAAAGAGTTTATTCAAAAATACGATAAGTGCCAAAGGCATGCACCAATGATTCATCAACCGGGGGAACTGCTCCACTCGGTCCTGGCCCCGTGACCGTTCATGAAGTGGGGAATGGACATCGTTGGCCCTCTCCCATGGGCCCCAAAAAGCTTAATTTATTTTATTTATGACTAATTATTTCTCTAAGTGGGTTGAAGCACAAGCTTTCGAGAAAGTCAAGGAGAAGGAAGTCATAAACTTCATTTGGGATCACATCATATGTCGATTGGGGATGCCTTCCGAAATCGTATGCGATATGGAAAGCAGTTCATCATCATCAAGGTAACTAAATTTCTCGAGGATCACAATATCAAAGGAATCTTATCAACACTATATCATCCCAGCGGGAACGGACAAACCGAATTTACCAACAAAACCATTATCCAAAATCTTAAGAAGAGACTAACCGAAGCCAAAGGAAAGTGGAAGGAAATCCTACCCGAGGTTCTTTGGGCATATCGCACAACATCGAAGTCTAGTACTGGAGCTACTTCGTTCTCATTAGTTTATGGCGCCGAAGATCTAAGACCGATCAAGGTCGAAAAACCTAGTATCATGTTCTAATATGAAACAGAAGAGTCGAATAACGAGACCATGAATATGAGCCTAGAATTATTGGATGAAAGATGCAAAACCTCCCTCATCCGATTGGCCACCCAGAAACAACAGATCGAGAGATACTACAATCGAAGAGCCAATCTTTGATATTTTAGCGTCGGGGACTTGGTGCTAAGGAAAGTCACCCTCAAGAATCGTAATCTGAACCAAAGGATAATTGGGACCGAACTGGGAAGGACCATACCAGATTCTCGAGGCCGGAAAAGGGTCCTACAAGCTCGAAACAATGAATGAGGAACAATTGTCGAGCAATTGGAACAATCACACCTAAAGTGTTATTATTGCTAAGGTACGACCCCTTTCTATTTTTATTTTTGTTTTAGACTAACACTTGCAGGTGGTCAACAAGAATCGACGATGGATTTTTCAGCGAACAGAATGAAGTCTTTAGGTCTGAAAGCACGTGTTGCACTCTTTTTCCCTTAGACCGGGTTTGTCCCGAATGGGTTTTTCGGAGAGGTTTTTAACGAGGCAACAATGAGTCGTGCTAACTTAGAATCAAGACCGATTACGAATCGGCATCAAAGGTCAACAATATTCGAGGTTCCTCTTCAATCAACCTCGAATACTACGCGGCTACTCTCGGATATACATTATCTTCGAATATCAACCTTAGCGCGACAACGACTTCATAAAAGGAGGGACTCGATAGACAAGATTTATTATAAAGGCCAAACGGTCACAACAAACCGGGCCCGCGTAGATTGTTCGAGCCCTGGCTTAAACATGCACGCATGCATGACTATTTTGATCAAGAATAAAGAGAAGTATTTTCCTTGCAAACATCTTATGTTTAAAAAATTTCCTCTTTGCATCTCTTAAAGAGCTTCGTACTATAACGAGCTTAAGGGCAATACTTAACCAAAACACGAACGATCGCTCCCTCACTCGAGGACTTCCATTCAACTCAAACAGCCCAAGTTATCGGGCCTTGGGGACAAAAGACCTAATAGGCAACTCCCCGATCTCTAAAGGCCACGACCACCCTACTCTGGGACTATTATCTCGGGCAAGCCCGAACAAAACAGGAAAATGAGCCAATTTAGCACGACTCGGAGGCGTTCGAAATCTCTAACAAAAATAAGCCTTCAAAAAAGAAAAACTTCTTTCACAACCGGTTCTAAAAGTCTACCCTTAGCGATGTCACAAATTTAAGATATCTTCGGGAAAAACTTCAATAATATGGAGCCCCGAAAACTCTAATGAAGGCAAGGGTTTTTCGGGCCCTCAAACACAACCTTATTGTCTCATGCTAAGGAATTTCAACCTTTCTGATTACAAATAGCAAAGCAAAGGAAAAAAACTTAAGAGCCTAAAGGGAAAAAAGCCTTATATTTATGTATAGAATAATTTTCTTTACAAGGGCCAAATCGGCCTAGTCCAAAAGATTTAAAACGACCCAAAACAGCCTCAGAAAAGGTCCTAAGAGTCTTGGTCTCCATCGGAGGTGGAATCTTTGTCCTCGGGGTTTTCCCCATCTTCAAATTCACTTAGGCTATTGGGGTCTTCCTCGGGGAAGGCTAGCTTCCGAGCCCAGATTTCTTCTGCTTGGGCATTCTCGACCTCGGCCACGATGTTGAAATCCTGGGCTTGAGCGTCCTCGAGGGCTTCCCTCCGAGCTTGCCATTTTTCATGATCTATCATGATCCTAGCCTTGGTATGGATGGACTCGACGTCGGCCTTGAATTTTTCCACCTTTTCATCAGCTTTAATACCGGCTGCGACCACTTTAGATTTAGCTGCCTCGAGCTTGTTGGTCGCCGAATCCAGCTGAGACAAAGCTCCTTGATCTTTTGGGCTGCACCGAGTTTTTCTCTTTTTCATCTTACATTGAGTCTCAACCGAATCCAACTATTCTTGGACGGTCTCCTTCTTCGATGCCAAGATATCCATATTCTTCTTGAATGCTTCAGCCTCGGCCCGTATCTCGTCCACCTGCTTGTCGAGTTGTCTGATTTGCTCAAGTCTCTGTCGGGTCCTGTAGAATCAGATCGTTTGTCATTATCTCTAACTCATCTTCA
The DNA here is from genome assembly GCA_005239495.1 of Nicotiana undulata. Lineage (NCBI taxonomy): Eukaryota > Viridiplantae > Streptophyta > Magnoliopsida > Solanales > Solanaceae > Nicotiana > Nicotiana undulata. The sequence continues at coordinate 38,044 of ML263310.1, read as the reverse complement.
CTATCATAAAGTATCGGAATACCTACTCGACCATATCGGTGTGCTCGTCCCGAGCCACGACCAAATCGGCCTGAATTCTCTCACTGAGGAGCCTATGGCCGTCGCTTTTCTCGGTAAGGCCCCGAACCTCAGCCTTGTGCTCCTATCGAATGGCTTCGTGGTGAAACACCGAGGCCTGCAAGTAAGAAAAAAGGTGTTAGAATAATCTACAATTATAAGTATAAAGAAATACATAATAGACTCTCAAAGATTACCCGACAACATTCATCGCGGCTTGGTCCTCCTCAGTCACCAAGCCTTTTAGATAGCTGGCAATTCCAACAGGGGGAGAGAAGACTCGAGCATATTCCATAATGGTAAGCACTAGATGTCGTTTCAGACTTGGGTTAGCGCTCGAAGCTGGGAATCGATCCACAAGTCTTGGGCTCGATGAAGATCCAGTAGCGCCCGACGATGGTATTTTCTTCGGCACCTGTAAATCACCGAATTCGGTGACATCCTCGAAAGAAACAACTTCAACCCCATCGAAGAAACCATGGATATTGATCTGGTGACTTTCTAGAATGTTTGCCTCTTGGATCATAGTATCCAAAATTTTGGGGGATCCCGAAATATCAACCACCTCGGGCTCGTCCCTAGGGACATCTTCCGTCGCTCGGGAAGACTCACTCCCGGACATTCTCTCCACCGTCTTAGATGGGGACGGGGTGGAATCTGCTCTTTCTGATTCAAATACCTCGACCAAAGATCCCTCATCAAGCGTCTCCAGTTCGTAGGACTTTTGTTCTGAAGTAGTAGCTCGCACGCGGGCCACTAGCTTGGTGTTGCCTTCTTCTTCTTCTTCTTCTTCTTTTTCTTCTTCAGACTCATCCCTTAATCGACGTATTGAGTCCAAGGACATGGCAATAGCATCCACTTGGTCTTATGAGTCTTCCTCGCCGGTTTATTCTTTTTCAATCCTAGGGGACTCGAATCCCTTTTTCTCTTCTTCTCCTTGGCTGGCTTCGGAGTTGATGGCTGGGGAAGGACTTCTTCATCACCTAAAGAGGGTCTTATTGCAACATATTTCCCAAGACTTGCAAAAGAAAAGAAGATAAGTTAATTCGAGAAAAGGCGAGAACAATAAATAATCCAAGGCAAAAATTTACCATATTTACGGGCCTCCTCATACCCTTTGGTAACTCCATCTAGGCACGTTCGGAGTAGGGCCTCTCAGACACCAGGCCTTTGACCCTTTGCTTCAATTTTGGAACCGGGTCCGGTATCTGGGCCACAGCTGCAACACCAAAACATACATAAGGAAAGATGATAGGAAATGTAACGGCAAAGAAAACGTTCAAGGTAAAAGTGCTTATGTTTCATATTCCACTTCTCAAGGAATGGAATGTCTTCAGCGGGGATCGGGTCTGATGTCCTTATTCGGATGAATCTGCCCATCCAACCTCGATCCGGAGACTCGTCTATGCTAGAGAATGGGGCTCTACTGGCCCGGCTGGCAATCTTAATCAGTCCCCCTCGATAGAGCCAGGGACTGTAAAGGCGCATGAGATGATCTAGGGTGAAAGGACATCCCTCGATCTTGCTCGTGAAGAAACAAAGGAGAACGACTATTCTCCAGAACGAAGGATGTATTTGGCCTAGGGTGACATTGTATCTTTTGCATAAGACGACTATTATGAGGTCTAAGGGACCAAACGTAAAGGGGTAAGTGTAAACACTTAGATACCCCTCCACGTATGTGGTGATCAATTTCTCAGGAGAAGGAACGACCACGTATTTGTTCACCTAGTTGCACTCCTCCTTGACCTTTTTAAGGATATCCTTGGTGATAGTGCATATATACCTAGACATCGGCTCGCATTGGTCTTGCACCCGGGGGGTCTTCTCTACTTTGAAGTCACTGACGACTAGACAGCCTGTCGGAATGAATTCCTCAAGGTGGGGCTCCGCCGTAGCCTCATCGCCGACGGGTTGTGATGAAGAAGTAGCCATTTATGAACAATAGGGAAAAGAGTAAGGACAATATGGTGTTGATAAGAGTTAAAGAAATTTGGGTATGAAAATTATGAAGTAAAGGGATTCTTTGAAAGCAAGAGCAGAAAAAACGTTGGTTGTAAATGTTTGAATGAGAAAGGATTGAGGTTCTTATTGGTTGGAGGCGACGGTTCAGAACCGGTAGTGGACGATTAGCACATGACAGGCATTTAATGCCTTGGTAACTAGACCAATGGGACGTTTCACTGCTTACGTCATGACCGGGTTCGTCACTGACGTTATTATCTATTGAGACGAAGTTCGGGAATTCATGTCGTTTCTCATCACCTTCTTTACGAGAAACGAGGGGACTATCTGTATACGGTCAGAACGGGCCTACCCTTATTATGACTAATCGAGGTTGGATCATGATAGGCCATTGTTTAACCAAAGAATAAGATCCTTTGAATAAAGCTTAATTTAGGATAAACTCGGGTTACTGATAATCGAATTAGTAAAATAAAGAATAAAGTAGCAATAATTTCGAGAGCAATATGCAAAGAATAAAATAGCTTAGTATCTGAGAATTCAGATGTCCTTGTTTGTTACATTTTTATCCCTTTTATAGGGATATTCTCCTAGTAAAATGTTTGGATTTCAGCCATGATAGCCTATTTAATGACTAATTATTACATTAATGAGGCATTACAATGGTGAATCGTAACTGTTATTTTAGGAGTTAAATTACGTACAAGACATTGATTGCTGATCTTTGAATCCGCCCATTATTGTGTCCGGATTCGTTGTTACCGTCTCTCTTATTCTTTAGTGATCTTTCCGCAGCTAATTCTTTGTATTGACCGTACCTCTTTTATCCCGTGTCTCTTTGTATTCCCACGTCCACGTGTGATGTTTTATTTGGTCCACCTGGGTGGCTGAGTCATCCAGAATTTGTACACGTATGAGGCTATTTTTTTTACCAATACAGATAGCCCCCCCACTTGCCATGTATTGAGCGTATAATACTTGGTAAGTGGATAAACATTTATGGCGGGAATATTTTGCCGCCGCTTTACCTCAAAACCTTGTATCCTTTTATGAACGCATGCGTCGTACATCACTTCCATTTAATTCTTCTTCCACGTGTTCATTTCTGATTTGTTCTGAAAAGACCCGGCGCCTTTTAGGGCTTTTTGCTGCTGTATCAGTCCCGAAGTGATATCTTTAATTATGAATTTCCATCATTACCTTTCCAAACTTTGACGGTCGTCATTATGTATAAATAGTCGTCTTCTTTCCTTCATTTTTATGAAAAACTTCCATAACTTAATCTTTTCTTTGTGAAAGAATTTCTTCTTTGCTTTCATAAATATGTCTTCCTCAGGTCAACCTAAGAAGGTTATTGATGTTGAAGCTTTGGCTTCTTCTTCTGCTCCGTCTAGGAGTCGGATAAATGGCCGACTAAGGAGCCTGGGACATACCTCTACTAGAGGTTCTTCCTCTCCTTTAATTTCCTCTTCTTCTGCTAGGTCGTTGTTTTCTCCGAGGGGTAGATTTTCCCATTCTGTTTTTAGGAACAAGGATGATTTTCATGAACCTAGAGTTGATGAAATCATTCCTGCTGAGATAGTCTTCCCAGATGTAAATTCTCCTATCGCCGAACATGCTTCTTCTTTAGATAGTGTCGAGAAATATGCTACCATCATTACTATAGGTCATATTCCTGTTGTTCGTAGGGAATTCTCTTGGGAGTCTAACGTTCCCATTCTTGTGCCAAGTGGTACTTAAAGAATTACATCTTACAAGACGGGTTTTTCTTACGTCTATACTTACCCTTTCACATTAGGATTTCACCTCCTGTTGATCCTGTTATCATAGAATTTTGCCATTTTTTCAATATTTGCCTAGGACAAGTTGGTCCTTTAGTATGGCGTGTTGTTTCTTGTCTGAGAGTTCTAGCTTTAAGGGTTTCTGTCCCTTTTACATTTAATCATCTGATGCATTTATATTCTCCTACTTTATTCCGTCAAGGGGTTTTTACTCTGGCTGCCCGGAGAAAGAGAGTTTTAGTAACCCCTGGCGATGACAAAGATAGAGGTTGGTACATTAGGTACATGGTTGTTCCCACTGCTATTTTAGTGGGTGAAAGTAATCTTCCCTTCCCTGAGAAGTGGAACCGTGCACGTAAGTACTTTGATTCGCACATGTTTTATTTACATAAAATTGTTTTGTGTTTCTAAAACAGTATCTGTTTTCTTCTTATTTACAGCAACTATGAATGTTGTCGAGAATGTCTCCGACATTCGTAGTTGGGTAGAAAAAATGTTGACCGCTGCTCTTGCCGAGGAAAGATCCTGGAAGTACTTTTCGGCAAAGTACAAGTGGATTGTCAAGACCCATGGTAAGTAGAGTTTTTCTCACTCCTTTCCTTGCTTGAGTTTTTTTTATTTAACTCTTTATCTTTTCTGATAGGGTTTTCTACCCGTGGGGAATCTTCATCACTTCCGAGGATGTCATTATCTCATGCCCAGAATATTCTGACCAGTGCTTCAAAAAGGAAAGTCCAAGATCCCCGCTCTGGAGGGGAAGATGAAGGTGAAGAAGAGGGTGCTTTAGTGCACCGGGTGAGAAGAAGGCGGGTAGTTTCGGACAACGAGTCTACTCCCGCGCCTCTTTCTTCCGTGTTGGCCATCGGTCCTTCTTCTTCTCGTGATCAATCTCAGTCCCAGTCCCCAGCTCGAGATCCTGCTGAACGTCTATTTCATGAAGGTTTTGAAATGGACCCTGATGATGTTCCTTTGGCTACCATCTATCCAGGTTTTGTTGCCGTCTCTGCTCCTCATTCTGTAGTTGTTGTTCCTCCTCCCATACCTGTTATTTCTTCAGTTTCTTTTCCGTCCATCTCTACTGAAGTGCTCGTGGTTTCTTTAGCTTTCGGTCCCTCTCTCTTTTTTGTTGTCCCTTCCGTCCCTACTTCCACGCCTTCTATTATAGAGGAAGGGTCTTCTGGAAGGGAAATGAGAAGAGTTACAATTGAGGTTCCAGCTGGTGGAAACCTCTTCAAGAAGACTGGTGAGCCAGAGGTGTGGCTTAAGCCTTTAATTGGCTCTGAGGAGAGGGCCAAGCTTGATAGCCATGCGACTCTTACTTGGGCCAATGAGGTGGTGCACAACTCCTTAAAGGTATGAATTTTGGAAGAACTTTTGCACATATGTTGTTCTTTAACAGTTTAACACATTTGATTGTTTTACTGTTTTTGCAGACGCACCTTATTGGTTTGGAGCTTATGAAGAGAGTTTCCCATTATGAAAATGAGTTGAAGGTGCTCCGCGGGCTCGATGATATTAAAGCACAATACGACAGTCTTCGAATAGAGATGAGAGCTTTATAGGATGAAAGAGATACCTTGAGGGAGCAATTGAAGGTTGTTAAGGCAGAGTTGGCAGTGGAGAAAGTTTCTCTCAGTCAAGTCAATAAGAATAAAGATGTTCTTGAATATTTTTTTGCTGAGCAACTGTCAAAAGCTACGAAGGAAATCCGACACCTGAAGCACATGTTGGGGGAGAAAAAAGAATATTCTGGCGAACTTGTGCGTAATCTCTCCCAGGTTCAAAGAGATCTCCGTGAAGCTCAAATGAAGGTTCAGACTTTGGAGGAATCACTTGCATCTCTAAAGGTTTCCTTGGAAACCACTAAAGCTGAGAATGATAATTTGAAGGGCGAGATTCAGATTTAGTCAAAGGACTATGGTGACCTTGAAGAATCAACAACTGTTGACGTGAGTAGGGCATACGTGAGTGCTCGTCATGATACATTGCTGTAGATGAGCCAAGAAGGTTTTGACCTTGATGCTGAGATTGAAAAAACTAGGGAAGCTATGGAGAAGATTCAATAGAGTTTTGATCTCTCTCCAGCTGATGAAGCCCAGGAAGAAGCGGATGATTCTTCAGAAGAAGCTGGTTCTCCTCCTCCTCCTTGAGAATGAAAACTTTAGTCACCCTTTTTTTTAAAATTGGATTGGTGTAATTACTCCCAGCTTCATCGGGAGTAAGTTTGAAATTTCTAAAGTCCCCAATTGACAACTTAGGGGCATCTAAAAATGTACATATTTATGCAGCTAAGTACTTAGTTTAGTACTTAGTTTTTTACTTAGCCGATTTTATATCAATACAATATTTTTTGAGACTTTTATGAATTTTGAGCCTTACTCTTTACTCAAGTCTATCGCTTTTGCTTTCGTGAGGTTTCTGTTTGTACCTCTTAGCTTTCTTTGCTTAAATATGTGTGCTTTACTTTGAACCCTTTTATAATTGGTGTAGTATAAGGTTTTTTTAGCCTTCGTTTATAAGAGGCTTTGTTTATGAATTAGGTCCCTTTTAATTAATGTTTTAATGAAGAAGACGTCTCAACTTCATTGAAAATGCAATAGAGTAATAGGAATTTTTCACCTGTTTTAAGAATGTTTTTGTGAGAGGTTTTTGCTTGAACGTTCACAACATTTTACATGTGTTACGTTTGTCATCTAAAACTCATGTTGCAACTGTTTTGTTTTAACAGATTTAATAATCACTTGTATTTCGTAACTGTTTTTAGTAGATAACAGTTTTTTCGAGTTAATACAAGGAAGTAACTGTTTTTCATTAGTAACAGTTTTCGTAAGTATTGGGTTTTTTCCCATGACTGTTTTATTTGCAACAGTTGTAAGTACGAGAGAAATGTATTGTAATCCGTAACTGTTTTATTTGATAACAGTTTTGAGAATATATACAAGGGTTTTGATCTTTCATCCGTAACTGTTTTTATTTGAATAACAGTTTTCTATTTGAGTACAAAGATTTCGTAACTGTTTTGATTACAACAGTTTTGGCTAAGTACAATGATGATGATCTTCTATCCCTAACTGTTTTAGATGTAACAGTTTTTTGTATAAGAGATGTACATTTCTTCTTCGTAGATAATATTTTGCCTTCTAACCTAAACATGGTTCGAGGTTTTTCAGAGTAGGCTTTCACAATTCTTGTGCCAGAGTCTTCAGTTCTTTTGCTCGTGTCACTTGACTTGTGGGGTGAATGGTTTTTTAGGCTCGAGCATTCTGACTTCTGGTAGTCTTTTCTTCTTCTTCTTGGCTTTTCATATTATATAGTCCCCCCAGTGTTTGAGCGTTGAAGAATGAGATCTCGAGCACTTGATTATTCCTTCCTTGTGGTCCTTTCCCTGAAAAAGGAAAACATTCCGGACTCGAAGGTATATACCTTTTTAGATGGTGACTGCTTAACCCTTTAAAATATCCATCAGAAAGTGTAACCCTAGATCAGGAATTATGTTATTTCCTCGCGTCTTTGCAGGTCTAATGTCATCATCTGGTGATGGGTTAGATTTTTGCCTATCATCTAAAAAAGTTAGTAAAATTTTAAATATTCAAAGATAAAATCTAACATGGGGTACCTAACCGGGGTACTTCTTTTCCTCAGAAATAGTACTTCTTCGGGTGGATTGCGTTTCAACTTGTTGGTAGAATCCTGTCGTCCATGGCTTCCAACTCGTACGCGTCTTTGCCTGCTTTGCCTTGGACCTTATAGGGACCTTCCCAATATGGATTTAGTTTACCATCTCCTGCTTCCTTTGTTGACTGGAAGACCTTTTTAAGTACAAAGTCCCCAATTTTGAAATACATGAGATGAGCTTTGCGGTTGTAGTATCGTTCTATGATTTGCTTTTGAGCTGCCATCCGTATTAAGGTCGCATCTCTTCGTGACTTGAGCAGGTCTAGATTGGTTTGGAGTTCAACATTATTCGTTTGTTCCGTAGTTGTCGTTACTCTAAGACTTGGTTCGCCAATTTCCACGGGTATTAATGCCTCAGAGCCATAAACGAGTGCGAAAGGACTTTCTCCCGTAACTGTTTTTATGTAGTCATGTATGCCCATAACACCGCTGGTAATTCATTGGGCCAATCACCTTTGGCTCTGTCTAACCGTTTCTTTATATTGTTGATGATGATTTTGTTCGTGGATTCTGCTTGTCCATTAGCTACGGGATGATATGGTGTTGATGTGATCCGTTTGATTTTCCAGCTGTCGAAGAATTCTGTGATTTGAGAGCCTATAAATTGTGGGCCATTGTCACACACGATCTCCTTTGGAATTCCAAACCGGCATATTATATTTCTCCATAAGAAACTCTTAACCTCCTTTTCCCGCACCTGTTTGAATGCTTCTGCTTCTACCCATTTTGTGAAGTAATCAGTAAGTACAAGTAGGAACCGTACCTGACCTTTAGCTGGGGTAAGAGGTACTACTATATCCGTTCCCCATTTCATGAAGGGCCATGGTGATATAATAGAATGTAGTAATTCTGCTGGTTGGTGCATTTTATTAACGAACCGCTGACATTTGTCACATTTTGATATGAAATTCTCCGCGTATTCTTCCATTTTGGGCCAGTAGTATCCTGCTCTGATTAAGGTATTTACCAAAGATCTTGCACCTGCGTGATTTCCACAGTGGCCCTCATGGACTTTTTTATCACAAACTCCGTCTGGTTAGGTCCGAGGCACTTAGCTAGGGGTCCTCCAAACATTTTGCGATACAAGGTGCTGTGAAATAAACAGTATCTCGTTGCTTTGCGGCGGAGCGCTTGAGCTGCTTTTTTGTCTTCAGGCACGATACTGTTCTGCAAAAAGTTAAGAATTTTGTTTCTCCAATCCCAAGTTAAATTATTGAAAGATACCTCATTCTTGCTGTGATCGACTGTCGAATGGAAGAGGTGTACGATGATAGTGTTGTCTTTATTGGTTACGTTTGTAACTGCTGCGAGGTTGGCCAATGCATCTGCTTCAGCATTTTCCTCTCTAGGTATTTGTATTATTTTCCACATTTTGAACTGTCTCACTAGTTCTCGTGCCTTTTCTAGGTACTGTTGCATTCAAGTTTCTCGAGCGATGTAAGTACCCTGTATTTGATTTACCACCAGTTGTGAATCGCTGTTGATTTCGATTTTTTCAATTGACAACTCTCGTGCCAATTCTAAACCTGCAATAACAGCCTCGTACTCTGCTTCGTTGTTAGTTATTGGATAGCATTTGATTGCTTGTCGTATTTTTTCACCTGTGGGTGATATTAGTACAATACCTAATCCTGCTCCTTTTATATTAGATGAGCCATCTGTAAATAGGGTCCACTGACCTTGGTTTATACCATTGAAGAGTTGTAATTCTTTTTCTACTTCAGGAGTAATATTACTGCTAAAGTCAGCTAGGAAGTCAGCCAATATTTGTGATTTAATTGCAGTTCTAGGTTGATATGTTATATCATGCTCACTTAATTATATGGCCCATTTGGCTAATCTCCCTGACAGTTCTTGTTTATGAAAAATCTTCCTTAAAGGATATGAAGTTACGACAGTAATTTGATGACATTGAAAATAAGGACGCAATTTTCTTGACGCCATTATTAATGCTATAGCTAATTTTTCTAGATGCGGGTATCTAGTCTCTGCATCTAGTAAAGTTTTCTTACATAATAAATGGGAGATTATTTACCTCTTTCTTCTCTTACCAGTACTGCACTTACGGCAATTTCTGAGACAGCCAGGTAGATGTATAATCTTTCTCCTTCTTTTGGCTTTGATAGCAATGGTGGTTTTGACAAGTAGACCTTCAAGTCTTTTAAAGCCTGTTGACATTCTTCAATCCATTCGAACTGATTTTGCTTTTTAAGAACTGCAAAGAATTTAAATCTTTTTTCGGAAGACTTAGAATTAAATCTCCCTAGAGCTGTTATTCTTCCTGTCAATCTTTGGACGTCTTTTTTATTTCTCAAGATTTCAGGTATTTCTTCTATAGCTTTTATATGTACTGGATTTACCTCTATTCTCTCTGTTAGACACAAGGAATCCCAAAAACTTACCAGATTGTACTCCGAAGGCACATTTTTTCGGGTTAAGTTTCATATTGTACCTGCGTAAGATATCAAAAGTGATAGAGAGATGTTGTAGATGATCTATTGCTTGTGTTGATTTTACAAGCATATCATCGATGAAAACCTCCATTGTTTTGCCCAAATGTTCTTGGAACATTTTTGTCACTAACCTTTGATAAGTGGCACCTGCATTTTTTAACCCAAAAGGCATAACATTATAACAATATGTCTCCCGGTTCGTAATAAAGGAAGTCTTTTCTTCATCCCCAAGGGGTCCATTTTGATTTGGTTATAACCAGAATATGCATCTAAAAGTCTTAACAATTCATGACCCGCGGTTGCATCGATCATTTGATCTATATGTGGCAAGGGAAATGAATCTTTAGGACATGCTTTATTTAAATCAGTATAATCGACACATACCCGCCATTTGTTGTTCTTTTTGGGTACTACTACTGTGTTGGCTAGCCAGTCAGGATACTTTACCTCTCGTATTGAACCTATATTTAAAAGCTTTTGGACTTCTTCATCAACCACTTGATTTTTAAAAGGTCCTTGCTTTCGTTTCTTTTGTTTAACAGGTACGAACGATGGATCTT
>ML263310.1:1398-22059 GCA_005239495.1 Nicotiana undulata | reverse complement strand
ACCCCCCCCCCCCCCCCCTCAAGTTGGTGGTATGGGAAACACTGTCAACTTGTGCAAAACTATTGAATGTTTGACACTTGTTAGTGCCTTGGTTAGAACATATGCAAGCTAGTATGTAGTTCCTACATGATGCACTGAAATCAGCCTCTCTTGTAGCTTGCTTCTCACAAAGTGACAATCCACTTCTATATGTTTGTTTCTTTCATGTAACACTGGGTTCCTTGCTATGTGCATGGCGGAATGGCAATCACAGAACACTACACTAGGCTTGGGGAAAGGAATTGTAAATTCTTCATACAGTCTACTAAGCCACACCAATTACCCACTACCTTTCTCAGAGCTCTATATTCAACTTCTGCAGAAGACAATGAAATGGTATCCTGCTTCTTGGATTCCCAGCTAATAGGATTGTTGCATAATAGTACAAGGTATCCACTTACATATTTCCGGGAATCTGGGCACGCTTCCCAGTCAGAATCACAGTAGGCCCTGATAGTATAATCTGTATCTCTAGATATTAATATCCCCAGGGTTGGATCTCCTTTCAAATATCTAAGTAGATGAAAGGCTGCTTTCAAGTGAGATTGTTTGGGTCATCCATGAATTGGCTCAGATTTTGTACATTGTAAGTTATGTCAAGTCTAGTATTGGTGAGGAAATTGAGCTTCCCCACTATTTTCCTATAGTAAGTAGGATCAGTCAGAGCCTCTCCTTCTTTTGCCTTGAGCTTGACTGTTGGGTCTAGTGGTGAAGTAAAGCTACTATAATCCATGCGCTTATATTCTTTGAGAAAGTCATGGGTGAACTTCCTCTGAGATATTATCACATCATCATATTTGTAAAAACCCTCTAAACCTAGGAAGTAGTGTAGTCTGTCCACATCTTTTATAAAAACCTTCAAGTCTTCAATCTCCATTATGTCAGTTCCTGTCACCACAATGTCATCTACATACCCTTCTATATAGACAGTTGAGTTTTCAGTTTTCTTGTAAAATAAAGAATAGTCATACATATAGTGTGCATAACCCCTTGAACATAAGTCTTCAGTGAGCTTAGCATACCACTCGCTACTGGCTTGTTTTAGACCATAAAGGTATTTGTTGAGCTAGCAGACCAACTCTAAACTATCGACAGTCAGGCCCTGAGGAATCTCCATGTAGTCTCCTCATTTAAGTCCCCATGTAGGAATGCATTAATTACATCCAATTGGGACATGTGCTACATCTTATTCACAACAACAACTATTAGAGACCTCACAATTGTCATCTTGACTACATCGGAGAATGTCTTTGTATAGTCATCCCTGCTTGTTGGGTATATCCTTTTACAACCACCCTAGATTTGAGTCTTTCTACACTCTCATCTTCTTTGTGTTTTATCTTATACACCCATTTGTACTCTATAGTTTTCTTGCCAACAGGTAAGGGCATTAGGTCCCAGGTATGGTTGTCAGGTAAAGCTTCAAACTCTTGGTTCATTGTTGTTTTCCAGGTAGGATCATAGTTGCCTCATCATATAATGAAGGCTCACTATCACTGCAAATGTCTCTTACAAGACTTTGGATATCAGGATTTAGAGCATCAAGGGAGACATGATGATTTTTAGAAAATGAAGCATTGAGAGAAAATGGTATAGTTGAGTTACTGTGAGCAACATGTGATGATGATTTCAAATTTGGAAGTGAGTGTAGATAGTCTTGTAAAGTATAGCAATGTTCTGTGAGGTATTTGTGATTTCCTTAAGGTAATGGATGTGGGGCCTATTTGATCCCCAAATGGTGATGTGCTTTGGCTTGAAGACTGTGGTGTATTAGATTGTGGTGAGGAGGTGGAAGATTTAATTAACCTGGAGGATCTCACAAGTATTAAAGGAGTATCATGCTCTAAAGGCTAATCGTGTGTGACACTTGTGCCATCATCACTATCACAAAGATGTTTATCATTCTTAAAAGTGTGATCAATGAAAGGGGAAGGATTAAAAATAGAAGGAAATGATGTGTTTTCAGATGATAGAGCGAAGGGAAACACATTTTCAATGAAGCCAACATCCTTGGAGACATGTATCTTTTTAGTGGAAAGACTTAGGACCTCGTACCCCTTAAAGCCATAGGGATAACTAATGAATATGTGTGGTGATGTTCTAGGTTCAAATTTGTCTCTATGCACCTTTGGTACACAAGGATAACACAGGCATCCAAAGCTCTTCATGTGGGAGTATGTTGGTTTTCTTTTGTAAAGTAATTCAAAGGGGGATTTAGGGTGACTATGGGAAGATGGTAGTCTATTTATGATGTAAGTTGCACCCAGAATGCATTTACTCCAGTACTTCACAGGCAATTTAGATTGAAACAAGAGTGTCCTAGCAGTTTCCAGGAGATATTTGTGTTTTTTTTTCCTACTATCCCATTTTGTTGTGGTGTTTCCTTTAATGGATAATGCATTTGGATTGGAAAAATAGGTTTGCTTCTGTACTGGTAAATTCTGAACCATTGTCAGATCTGATAGTTTTGATTTTGGTATTGAATTAGGTTTCAACCATAGAAACAAAGGTTTTTATAACTTGTAGGGTATTACTTTAACAAGTTAGAAGATTGGTACAGGTCCACCTATTGTAGTCAACTACCATTGTAAGAAAATATTTATAATTATAATGTATTATCACATGATAAAGTCACAATACGTCTATGTGGAGTAATTGAAAATTTTCAGCTGTGAAATTGGTTTTCTGAGGAAATAGTAGTCTCCCTTGTCTAGCCATTGGACAGATAGAACATAGGAAAGGTTGTTTGAATGGTAAAGGGACATGCATAGAGGAGATCCCTCTCATTTTGACAAAGGGTACATTCCCTAGCCTATTATGCCACAAAATATTCATATCATAACCAATGGATGCACAAGCATTCAGATTAGAACTCTTGACTTTTATTACTTGAACTTGAACTATTTACAAAGGGATAAGGTACACACTTATTTATGGAAATTGAGCTATGTACATATGAATGACCAGGACATGGTGAATTGTGTGTGCAGTGAGTCCTATTATCAAGACAAGAAACTGAATTGCTGACTACAGAACATGAGTACCTGCTCCTTGGGCACTTTGGGCAAAGAAAGTACAAACCATCACAGGCCTTACCAATCTCCAAGGGCCTCTTTATTGAAGGGGCCTGCAGAATGCAAAGATAATCAGTGAAAGCTACTATACTCTTGGGGTTGGAAAAGGCTAGACAATGAATTGAAATTAGATTGTACTTGAAGGGGGTTATAAACATTACTTCATGTAAGATGATGTCATTCACAAGTGTTGCACTACCAATTTTTGTTACTTTTACTTTATAGCCATTTGGGAGGACAACTAGGAGTGGATAAGGTAATGTCACAATGTTAGTAAGTAGAGTTTTATTAAAGGTCATGTGGTTTGAAGCCCCTGAGTCTAATATCTAGGAATCAGTCTTGTTTTTGGAACACTTACAGGACAATTTACCAAAATCTATAGAGGAAGTGCAAACTACTATACCTGCAGAGCTCATAGCTCCATTGATGGGATTGCCAGCATTTATATGTTCTCCTCCATTCCCACCTTGAAAGTGTTGCAGCAGATTCATGATCTGTCCATATTGTTACTTTGATAAACTGATGTTTTGATCTTCATTCAGGTCATTAGCTTCCTCTAACTTATTGCAAGATGTGTCTGGATGAACATTAGCCACCACCTTTTTTTTCTTTGTTAAAATTTTGATTTCAGTTGAAACCTTGATTTTGATTGAAGCTTTGATTGGGGTATTGATTTTGATTGTGTGAATAACCAGAATTATCAGGGTAGCTGTGTAGTTTATAGCACTTGTCCTTAGTGTGCCCTGGCTTCTTGCAGTGGTCACACATAAGCCTTCCCCTTCTATAACCACTATGGTTGCCATTGTTGGGTGAGTAACTTTAAGTATAGGTATTGGACCTAGAGCTGGTGGCATTCAATGATGTGGACTCAATGAACAATTGAGTGTTTGGTTTGATTTCCTTCTGTTTCTCGTCTTGTATCAGCAAGAAAAAGGCTTGAGCCAATGTTGGTAACGGAATCATCATGAGAATGCTTCCACGAATTACAGTATATGTCTCATTCAAACCCATGGGGAATTGTATTAGCCGCTCATCCTGTTAAGCTTTGTAGAAGTTTTCCTTGGCACCACAAGTAGAATTACAACTGAACTGGGACCTTTTACTCAAAGTGCTCAATTTTTCCAAAGCTTTTTCAATTTAGTGTAGTAACTTGTGATATCAAGGGTTCCCTGAGATGTATCATTTATTTCCTTTTGGATTTGATAAAATCTAGCTCCATTTGTTAGCTCATATCGATCTTCTAACTCAATCCATAACTACACATAATCATTCGCGTATTCAACACTATCTGCAATGTCCTTCGAGAGAGAATTGAGGATCCAGGAGGTCACCACGCCATCACATCGCTCCCACTGATGGAATGTGGGCGAGGGGAGGTTTGGGCGCTTTCATTCACTATTTATAAACCCTAGTTTATTTTTGACTTACAGTCCTCGCAATACACTGTGCCTCCATCATCGTTAACCAACTCCACTGAAAGGACTTGACACAAGCATAGCACCGGGATTATCCGACGGGTGCAAATACAAAGGATCGCTTGGATCGATTCCGGAATTTCCTTGAACTTCGACATTCACTGTTGTACTAGCTACATCGCTCGAATCGTCCACAACCACGAGTAATTGAAACTAGTTATGCTAGTATTACGCTGTTAGAAGAAGAAGCCCTTGTTTAGGCACTTGAATTAGGGAAAATGGAACTTACCATAAGAAACGAACAAATTAGGGAAAAATCGAATGGCTGATGAACAAGAGAGAGATAACGAATCAAAAGAGATAATCGTGATGGAATGGTCGGGCTCTGATACCATGTTAATTACACACTCCCTTACCTTACTCAAGCTCGAGATGAGCAACAATGGAGGTCAAGGAGATAGAGAGAGTGCACAACGAAGAGAGAGAAGGAAAATATCTAGAATGAGTCAATCGACTTTATTTGATATATGTATTAATAATATTTACAAAATTCCCTAACTAAAAATAAATAGCTAAATAGCCTCTTTACAAATCAACTAACCGGCACTTTACAAGTATATAGCCACTGGTTAATTACATAATTAACCACCTCAACAAGAAGCTTAGTCCAAGCAAATTTAAGGGCGCATTACTTAGTACGTTGTCCCTCGATTTCAGTTTATGCTCTTTGGTTTAATTGAGCACAAAGCTTATGAAAATAAGAACCACTTCTAAATTTTGTGGTCTTTAACTAAATATTTCTATGGAAAAAATTCTACGTAGCTTCTAATAATTACTGCTCTTCCCCCTTTTTCTTCTCTCAACCTTTAGCGGATTATTCCCATATTGAGAGGCAGTATAAATTAAAGAAGTTATACTATATCTTAATTCCCTTTCTTATTTTACTTTAGTTGAACTTTGAACGTACATGCAAAATCAGCTGGAATTGGCCTTTAATTTATAGTCAAATTTTCACAACGTTCTGATCCAGAAAATGTATAGGATAGGAGACATATGTATATACTTTAAGTTCATATATACACAACTCATTAATTGGCTTTATCCTGTTCAATAAAGGCTCTTACTACTGCAACTAGTACACTAGCGATCCACCAGATTCTATTAAAATGTTTTTGATCTTTTGTGCAATAATTTAATCACAATTAGTTGCGGTGCTGTGCTTTATATGATCTGTTATATTTATCCAATTCGTGTTCTATATCTCATACTTAATCCATCTCATTTAATTTCCTTCAGTTTTTAGCATGCTGATCGAGCCTATATTCTTGTAGATGCACCACCTATACAACTCAAAACTATTGAGTTAATTCCACCTTCTCATAGTTTAGATAATAAAATAAACATATCCATGAGAACGTGTAGACATTTGTACAAATGACGTGTGTTCTGATTTCTTTTATCATCTTTGGTTTTTTTATTTTTTGAATAACAACATATTTAATTAATTTTTTCTTTTACAAAAAGAAAAATATAATTCTTTCATATTTGGCTAGTTCTTTTTCTTGAGGAAAATGTTTTCAACTTCATGTTTATCATTACGAATTTAAGCATTAAAGTAAAATATTAGAAACTTCATTGTTGGAGGATTTTAAAAGCGATTCGCTGAAATTTTAAACAAAATGCTGATTGTGGTTTGTTGACGAAGTCATTTGGAGGTTATAGTTAAAATTTAAACGTATTTAGTGATGTTTTTCGTGACTTGAAGTTCGCAGGAGACAAAACCTAATTTTTGTATACAATAGTATAATAGGTGTATAATATTGTATACTGGACTTATAAATAGTATTTCAAAAATAGGTATACAACTTTAAACTTAAAAACGTCGCTACGTAGATGTACTGTATTGTATTGGGCTATACTTTCGTACAAATCTCTCCATTTTTGTTTGGTATTATTTGATTAGATACGAGATTCTGAAATGCTAATTAACTCGTGTATTGCAATAGTAGTTGCTTAAACATATTAAAATAACAGTTGAAAAGTTAATTTTTTTTTAAAAAGGATAGTCCGGTGCACAAAGTATTCTGTATTCACGCGGGTCTGGGGATAAGTCGCACTCTAAAGGAGCGTGATATAAACAATCTACCCTGATACAAATATCAATAATTAATTTTACAACTCGAACCCGTGATCTATAAGCTACACAAAGACAACTTAACCATTTCTCTAAAACTTCCCTTCTAACATTTGAAAATTTAGCTTAAATAAATTTGAAAAAGGTATACCTAAAAATTTAGAAGTTGGTAAGAGTAATATCATTTCGAATACAGACAACCATCTCGAGACATAGCAAGATAAAAAAGCTATCATATATATCAACTGATACAAGAGTGTGAAGAACTATGCATAAACACTTTAAATATTGTATAAGGTAAAATATCTTGATATTAAATGATCGCACGAGGAAGTGACACGTGGAGCCGTAGACAAAAAATAGTTGAATTCGAAGGTAACGATCTCGTCTGTTACCATAGAGAACGATACTCATAGAGATGAAATAAATGGCTGCCACTCGGTAGCATTTAATGAGGAATATTCTACAACATTAAGTACACAGCCTGTTACAGGGAATATGGAATTCACTGCTTGTTGTTACACATTCTTCAATGACGCTCATAATTGACATTGTAGAGCGGCTTGATCCTAGGACTTTGTTCCCTAGGTGCATCTATAAATAGTGAGCTCTATTATCATTATAGGGGGCACAAATTTTCGAGCAAACATATGCTAGACTCTATTCAAAGCTCAATATAATTTTATCTTCTTGTTTATTGATATCGTTGCTATTGTCCCGGAAGTGTTGCTCCCGGAATTACTATTTATGCTATTTTGTCTCCATTTCTAGGCAAATTATTACATTTTCGTCTAATTTATCTATTATTCTAGGATCAAATTAATTCACTTGTCTATAAATCACGTATGAATTCAACTGTACCGTTTTATAGGTAAACAGTTTGGTGCCCACCGTGGGGCTTAGACAGTTGTGTAATTAAGTTGGTCCTTGCCTCTTTTACTAACGTGTTTGATTATTTGTTCTTAGCAAAAAATCATAGAAAATGGCAGATAATGGTGTTAACAACACTCACAACCTTGAGGTCCAAGAAAATCAGCCTCAGCACGACGATTCAATCAGTGTTACCCGCAGTGAGAGGAACAAGGCCACACCGGTCCACAACAGGAGGTACCAGCAACATGTTCGAAAGGCGACTACTGATGATGCTGAAGAAGAGCATGTCGTCGAAGCGGTAAGGGTCTTGTAGGAGCAACAAGAGGCCATTTTAGGCTATCTCCCATCGCAGGATAAGGTTATGATAGAGCTGAAGCAGATGTTATCATATGCTTCCAATAACGTGAATGGACGAGGTCCAGTTCCTCCTGGTGCTCTCGCAAATCAAACAACGTAGAGGTTCGAAAACAACACCCCGAGGGGAGCAGATCCGGTCACAACAACGAGAACGATCCCTTCAAAAGTGAACTCCTACGGTTTATGAGGGAATTAAACGCCCTATGCTGAAAGGGTCGCACTCAATGAAGTACATGCAATTGTCGTATAACCCATGCGCGGGACCAGAATTGATCCTGAATTGGTTTGAAATGCTTGACGTGTCGAAAATTGATGGGACTTCATATCCTCATGAGAATATCACAACTTATACAATGACAGTGAAGGGGAACTGATGTTCTATACGTCAATACCACACAAGAGGGGGATGATTTGTGTGGTGTCCAATTTTTGCGTGCACTTGTTATAGAAGGACCAGGTTCTTCAATGTGTTCCAACTCCTACTGTTTGCGGAATAATAAATACATAAATTAAAGAACACAACAATTTTACGTGGAAAATACCTGGCTCAAAAGGTGAAAAAACCACGACCTACTTCCCAGTAGGATTTTCCCAAACTCTTCACTAAATCAATGAGCCAAACAGCATTTACAAAATAAACTCTTTTGTAAACCTAAGGATTACCTCTAATCCCTTTGTGGCAAACTGGCCTCTAGCTATTTGCGACAAATTTCAAGTTAGCTATAACTTGAACACTCAGTAACTATTACAATTGCTTCTAGATAAAGCTGAAAAGGTACAATTTGTAATCACCTACCACAAATAAACTAGACTAAAAGACAACAAATGGAACTGGTTCTTCTAGCTGGTTCAAGTAGCTTCAGAGTCGCACACTTAATTCTCACACGAACTGCTTGCAAAATTGCTTTGGTAATTTTGCTCTCAATTCTTGTTCAGCTTCTGCTTTTGTGCGTACCTGTACAATAAGAACACTTAACAATATATAGGATTAGTAGACAAAGAGATTCACTAGAATTCTGATGCTACTCTTCCTTGGTGGAAGAGTTCTAGTTGATCTCAACTCCCTAAATCCTCCCTTATCTTGATTCTGTTCTTACTGAATAAGGAGTCCATCTCCTTATCAATTTGCAATATTTTCGATCAGGAGATATCTTCTTTAGATCACAGATTTCGTTTATCTCTTGCTTGTGCACCTTACATGACCTTAACTCTTCATGTTTCTATGTCTCTAGTGATGGACCTGGTTCAACTTTGAGTTCCTTTGTCAATCTTCAAAATAATTCAGCTTCTTGGTCCAACAGGAATGATTTAGCTCCCCACGAGATCGGAGTCAATTTTGCTGAAGATATTCGGAGAGACTCTGATGAAGGGAGCATTGGCGTGATATTTTCTTTTGCCCGAGCATTCCATAGACTCCTTCGAGATGCTCGCAGATTCTTTCATTGAAGCCCATGCCGAAGCCAGAAAGGTATAGGCTCGAAAGGCCGATATATTCAAGATTGCACAAGGAGAGTACGAGTTGCTGCGGGAGTTTGTAACCCGATTCTAGAAGAAAGGATGTTGCTACCGGTTGTTTCGGATGAATGGGCCGCTAAAACATCCACTAAGGGTTTGAATCTGAGAAGCTCTGATGCTTCCCAGAAAATAAAAGAAAGCTTGCTCGAGTTCCAAGTGACAACTTGGGCATATGTTTGCCCTATGAACGGGCCGGGCACTGCATAGGTTTTCTATCGGCGAATAGGTTCGTTACCGATAGAAAAATTGATCGCGGCCGGAACAACAATTCGTTACATGACAAAGAAATGTCGGTTTCTAAAGATTCTTCCGACCCCAGACTATATAATATAACTTCAATGTTAGTGTAGGAGAGTTGGTGTCTGTTTTAAGGAACATTAAAAAGGCACGGTTCCCAAAGCCAATGAGAACCGATCCCAGCTAGAGGGATCCTAATTTGTGGTGCGAATACCACGGGGCAAATGGTCACCGGACCGGGGACTGTCGATATTTGCGTGAACATTAAAGAAGCATGATTCCCAAAGCCAATGAGAACCAATCCCATCCAGGGGTATCCTAATTTGTGGCGCGAATACCACAGGACAAATGGTCACTAGACCGGGGACTACCGACATTTGCGTGAAGATTTTAAAATCAAACATGTTTATGGTGGATCCAGGGAGTTCGGATAATATTATACAATGGAGGGTATGGAGCAAGCCAATTTTACCGGAAGCTCATTCCGGCCACAGAACTCCTCATTGGGTTTAACCTAGCAAGCGTGACAACCCGAGGAAAGATCTTGTTGCCCACGAATGCCAAAATAGTGATGAAGACGACCCTTTTCGAGGTGGTGGATGGTGATATGGGCTACAATATTATCTTGGGAAGACCATGGTTGCGCGAGATGAAGTTCATGCCATCGACATATCAGAAGTTGCTGAAATTGCCAACTCCCGAGGAAAATAAACAAATAAGAGGTGACCAACCTATGGCAAGGGAGATGAATGCAATTTTGGTCCCTAGTAGAAAAGGGAAAGAGAATGCGGCACAGAAATTATAGGAACCGATACCTGCTCTCGAGTCAAGAGAAGTCAACCAGCGGGAAGAGGCATCGAAATCTTGTCAGGTGTCAAGGTATTTCTAGGTACCAGAAGAGATGGTCGCAACAATTTCGACAGCAGAAGAGCTTGAGCAAGTCGCATTATTTGAAAAGTTCGTGGAGAGGAAATTTCACTAAGAGACAGGACTGCACCCCAAACTAAGGTCTGGATTTATTGAATTTCTTAAGTTTAACGTTGATTGTTTTGCATGGTCGCATGCGGATATGATAGGTATCCTGCCGAAAGTGTCCGTACAAAAGCTAAGCTTGGATCCCAACATTCCTCTGGTAAGACATAAAAAAATGTCTTATTGCCTAGGCCATAAACAAATTCGTCAAAGAATAGGTAACTCGCCTACTTGATATCGGTTCAATCTGAGAGGTAAAGTATCCATACTGTCTAGCTAACGTAATAGTAGTTCCAAAGAAGAACAATAAATTTCACATGTGCGTAGACTATAAGAACTTAAATAAGGCATTTCCAAAGACTCATTCACATTGCCGAACATTGATCAAATGACTGATGCAACAGCCGGGCATGAGTTAATGAGTTTCCTTGATGCTTACTCAGGGTACAACCAAATAAAGGTCGAGGATCAGCAAAAAAACTTCGTTTGTAACAAATTTGGGCACATATTGCTACAATTCGATGTCGTTCGGGCTAAAAAACGCCGGAGCCACTTATCAGCGGCTCGTAAACAAAATGTTTTTAAAACATATAGGGAAAACCATGGAACTTTATATAGACGATATGCTTGTTAAGTCGTTGAACACATGTGATCATCTTAAGCACTTGCAAGACACTTTTGACATCTTAAGAAAGCATAACATGAAGCTTAACCCCGAGAAGTGTGCGTTCGGGGTCAGCTCCAGCAAGGTCTTGCGATTCCTGGTGCCGCAAAGGGGGATTGGGTTTAACCCCGATAAAATGAAAGCCATTGAAGACATCCCGGACCAGCTATCAAGCATAAAAAGGGTTCAAAGGCTCACGGGGAGATTGTGCGCTTTGAGCAGGTTCATTTCCCGGTCTTCAGAGAAATGCCATCATTTCTTCTCGTTACTCAAAAGAAAAAGAACTTCGAATGGACCCCGAAATGTCAGTAGGCTTTGAGGGATTTGAAAAGGTACTTGAGAAGTCCTCTATTATTATTGAAGCCGGAGGAAGGAAAAAAACTATAAATCCACCTAGCAGTCTCAGAGGTAGAAGTAAACACTGTTTTGGTTCGTGAGAGTGAAGGCACGCAACCTTCCATTTATTACGTTAGTAGAATCTTAATGGGAGTAGAAACACGCTACCCACATGAGGAGAAGTTGGCCTTAGCCCTCGTAGTCGTCGCTCGGAAGCTAATGCCTTACTTCGAATGTCACCCGATAAATGTGGTGACCATCTTTCTCTTGCTGAATATCCTTCATAAATCCTTCGGGTAGGTTGTCCAAGTGGGCCATCTAAAAGAGTGAATTTAATACAGAATATAAACCTAGGACTGAGATTAAGTCACACATTTTGCCGACTTTGTGGCCGATTTCAATCCGGGATTGTTACATTTGGAAACCAAAGAAGAAGTGATGGTTTCATAATCGACATCAAGAGTTTGGACCCTATTTACGGACTGAGCTTCCAACGTAAAAGGGTACGGGATCGGCGTAGTATTAACCACACCTTTAGGAGAAACTCTAAGGCAGGCCATAAGAATTGTTCCTCTGACTAATAATGATGCGGAGTATGATACTTTGATTGCACGGCTCGAACTATCTCGGGGCTAGATTCTGAGGTCATAGAAATCAAATGCGACTCCCAGCTAGTGGTAAATCAAGTCTACTAGATCTTCGAAGCCAAAGAGGAATGCATGCAGCAATACGTGGTGAATGTTCATGCTCTGCTTTCTCGGCTCCGGGAGTGGTCAATTACGTATATCCCGAGGAAAGAAAATGCAGAAGCGGACGCATTAGCTAACCTTGGCTCATCTACGAAAACGAAGGGAATGGATTCTAGTACGGTCGTACAACTTGTGCACGGTTCTGAGCGTATATAGCTATTACGAGGTAAACGCGAGTAATTTGGTCTGGGAGAGGAATTATATCATTGATTACCTCGAGCACGGAAAGTTGCCTAAAGATCCCAAGGCATCCCGGGCACCGCGTGCTAAAGCAGTGCGTTATAATTTCAAAGGAGGTCAATTATACAGGAAATCTTTCCAAGACCCGCTGGTACGATGTTTGGGAGACTCCAAATCTAATTAAGTTATGTAAGAATTCCGCGACATGATCCATAGAAATCCCTTAGTACTAAAATTGGTAAGGGCGGGATACCATTGGCCCCGAATGGAACAAGATGCCAAAGCTTTTGTTCAAAAATGTTAGTGTCATCGCTACGCACCTTTGGTACATCACCTAGCAGAAACACTAAATTCTATTTTGTCTCCATGGCCATTCATGAACTGGAGAAGGATATCGCAGGACCACTCTTGCCGGCTCCTGGTAAGGTAAGGTTTCTTTTGATTTTAACTAACTATTTTTCGAAGTGGGTTGAAGCATGTCCTTATCAGAAGATTGGTGAACGTGAAGTGGTGGATTTCCTATGGGAGAAAATAATTTGCAGATTTGGGATACCAAAAAAGATTGCATGCGACAATAGGCCACCATTTATAGTCGCAAAGGTCACAAAGTTACTTGAAGATTTGAAAATCAAAAGGATCACATTTTCACCCTATCATCCAAGCGCAAATGGTCAAGCGGAATCAACGAACAAAGTGATTATACAAAATCTCAAAAAGAGCTTGGAAGCAGCTAAAGGAAAATGGCCTGAGGAACTGCCACATGTATTTTGGGCGTACTAAACTACAGCCAAATCGAGCAGGGGAGAGACTCCTTTCTCCCATGTGTACAGAGTAGAAGCCCTAATCCCGATGGAAGTAGGGGACCCTACCTTAAGATACTTCCGAGTGAATGAAGAAGCAAAAAATGAATCAATGTTAGTCAATTTGGAGTTTCTTGATGAATGCAGGGACTTGGCACATATAAGGATGATACCTCAAAAGTACAGATAGAAAGATATTACAATCGAAGATCCAACCTCCGTTATTTCAAAGTGGGAGACTTGTATTAAGGAAAGCGACTCAAAACACCCGGGAACTCAATATAGGGAAGCTAGGTCCAACATGGGAAGGCCCTTACTGGGTTTCAGATATCACAGGGAAAGGATCATACGAGTGCAAGAATCAAGATGAAGAAAAGTTTCCAAGCAATTGGAACGTGACACACCTCAAGAGATACTATTGCTGATGAACATCACCTGTACTGAAAGTATGTGCTGCAATCTTTTTCCCTTCGTCCGGTTTTTTTCCCAATTGGGTTTTTTTGGCAAAGTTTTTAATGAGGCAGGAACGGAAAGCATACTATGAAGGAAGTTTTAACAACAACAATAAGACCTTTTAATAAAAAGGCACACAAGTGAAGAACCACTTTGGAGCGGTTAGATAATCTTTTGCTCGATAGCAAAGTTCCTACCGAGAAGTTAAGTTTGCTATCGGACAAAGATTACCCGACCGTTCATAAGTGCAAGCCACTAGGGAATTGTTAGATAGTCTTTGGCTCGATAGTATAAATTCCTAAAGGGAAGTGAAGTTTATTACCAAACTGAAGATTATCTAGCAATTCACTACTGGAATCTTCGAAGGTGTAAAACTTCCAGTTTTCAAATTCGCATCCTTCACATTCGAACACTAGGGAGAATGATATGAGGCTATGGATACAATGATTGCCTCTTAGAATGGAACACGAACCCCGTAAGCATATCTGTATCATCGGGACAGGGAACTGCGCGGCCAGCCTCGTGGAAACAAGTTTTACAAGTTAGCCACAATAAATGATAATTTCTTTTTAGTACAACGAATGCTTATGTACTTTTGAACATGGAAGGAATAAAGTAAAGTCCTTTTATTTCTATCTTGTTTGTTTTCTGAATGATGAACTGATTTTGTCATTTGAATATCAAACAAGTACTTCAAATTTTAGTGATGTAATGTATGGGGATGTCCTCTTCATGAGTACCGTAAGCATAAGAGGGCCCTCTCTTATGAAAACCCTCATGGTAAAGGGTTGATTTCTGAAGAACCTATGCCCAAAATCAAAATGATTTCGGGGGAAAATACACCTAAATCCTTGCATGATAAGACGCAAACAGTAAAGCTTGCACAAAACACTTAAACGAAAAAGGACGCAAAGATCAAACTTGCATAAATGTTTAAATGAAAGTACGCATGAATGAAAACTCATACAATACTTGAGCAAAAAAAGTATTTTTATTTACAATAAATGTGCCCAACGGCACAAGTACAAAAGTTGGAAAAAGAAATCAACAACTACGTTGCTGCATCTCCGGAACCCAGAGGAAGATAAGAATTTGTGCCCCTAGGAGAACTGGGTAGATCCTTCGCTGACTCGATGTCTTGGCCTTCATAATTTTGCCCTTCAACATCATTGCCTTCCGGTTCCTCTTTAGTTCCCGAGAATTCGGAATCGGTTCCAGAAGAATCGGTATCATCAGGCATAGCCAAAAGACCCCTTTTAGTAGTTGGCTCCAGCTCACTGCTTTAGCGATTTCGGCATCAAAGTCGATGACACCCTTTTTAGACTCTTACAAGGGTTTTCTCCTCATGTTGTACATAACATATATTTTTTCAACGAGGGAAGATGATCGACGCTTGAGTTCTTCTTTAAGTTGGTCAATCTCGGCAGAAAACTTTTCCTGCGCGGATCTAACAGACCGGAGGCTGACATCGAGATCACGGATAGTAGAGATGAAAAGTCTATTATGCTCAGTGGTTTTCTTATACTTCTCCTCCAATTGGGCATAGTCACCTTTGCGACAACAAGCTCTTCAGTTTTGGAGTTCAAGGCCGCCTCTAAATTATTTAATCTTTCAGCGGAGGCAGCCTCACGAATTGATGCAGCAAGAATGGCACTATAGACTTAACACATTTGGCCCTAGCCTCTTCAAATTGAACCCTCAAAAGGGTGATCTCTTGTCTAAGGGTCTTTACTTCTTGCTCGCTTTGCTGTAACCGAGCCTCCAACACAACAGCTTCAACAATTTGAGCTTCCAGTTCTGATAGGCGAGCAGCAGTATGGTCCTACTCGACCAAAGGTTGATTGCGCTCGGAGGTAAGTTCCTCATTATCCCGAATCAACCTTTGGAGGCCCTCAGAAGCAAGAAAATTGGCCTGCAAACTAAAAATACTATTGTATCAAAGATAGAAGAGATAACGAAGGAAATGAAGATTGTACCACTATGGCGTTGTGCAAAGCATTGTTCAACAAGCACTCTCCCGAGGGAGCTTGTATATTTTCCCTATATTTTTTTTGAAGGCAAAGGCTTCAGATAGTTAGCAAGTTCCACCTGCCAGGACAGCATGTTGCATCCGGTAGAGATCGAAAGAGTAATGTTCCTCCTCCTTTATGGATCTTTTGAGAGGCGACATAATTTTGCCCCAAGCTCCCATGAATTGGGGACTAAGGGAGAGGAACATCCTATTCTCGGACATGTGCGGCCGGTGGAGATGATGTAGTAGTTGTTTGTGGTAAAGGAAGAATTGGTGAAGAAGAAGATGAAGCTGATGGCATTGAAGTATGAGAAGTCGCTGCGAAAAGAGAAGTGCTAGTTGTTGGTTGCTCGTCAACCGAAGACGTCAGGGACCCGGTACCCAGCCTCACGGTACCGGACGTAGCGACTGGGATTCAGAATCTGGAGTCGGCATTTTCCACCATCTCAAACCCCCTAGAGCGCCGAGGCATCGTCGTCGGTTGGTGTAACTAAATCTAGAGATTGAGCAGTATGTTGAGTTGAGGAAGGTCGTCGTCTTCAATGTAGAGAAGCCCCCTCCTCATTTTCTTCCCCATCATCGCCAATCATCACGGCGTCTATGGTCGGCCTGAGAGGGGGGATCGTCACCACAACTTCCGGAGATGACTCGGGAGCGACATTCTTCGCCATCTTATTCTTTACCCGGACGTAGAGGAGCGTCTTCTCTTTGGTTGTTTGATCTCCGGGCGAGGACTCCAAGAAGTAGAACTCGCACTAGAAGCAGGACCAGAGATACCTGTCTGCGTAAAAGCCTCATGCAGCAGCCTCACTGCATCAGCAAAATTAGCTAAAATGTCCTCCTCGGGGACGACAACTGAGCCTTAGGGTAGACCTGAATTCAAGAGAAGAGAAGGTTCAAACAACTTCCTTATATGAAAAGGTAAAAATATATGAGTTCGACTTACCATGATTTTTGGACTTCCACCCATATTTAAGGGACAAATCTTTCTAAGTACGGGTTTTAGGCGTAGTAACGTCCAAAAAATTTTGGACCCATTGGTCCAAGACTTCAAACCTAGGTGGAACCCACTGAGTCGTTGAAACAAGTAAAAGAATAAGGGTAAATAACGACATGGAATGATCTTTAACAGAAGAAAAAACAAATGACAGACTTACGAATGTGGTTCCATAATTCTAGAAAGGCTTGAGCCGTGACCGGGATGATGTCACTGGTGGCGACTGAAACGAACCATTCCATCCGCCCATGGTCATTGTCATAATCAATGCTGGATAGCATAGCGTGGTGGTCGCGCTTGCTGAAGTTTATCATTCCCTCGCGGAAAAGCTTGGGGGAATAGAGGTTCATTACTCGAGCTAGGGATAACCCTTCTCCCATCTCCTAACACAAGCGCCTAAGACAAGCGATTGTCCTACACACGGAAGGACTTACTTGTGCCTCGCACACCTGGTAACAGATGCAGAACTCCACGATAACGGAGTCAAGCTCTCCACTCAAAGAAAACTCTCCCAAAGTGAAGTGATACGTGTAAAAATACGTAAAATCCTTCTTGGGTAAGGTTATCCGCTCCGCCAGGTGGAGAGCGATATTATCCAAGTCATGACGTTGGCAGTCTTTCTTCACAACAGGGATACTGGAAGGAAGGATGGAAGGAGGGTATACGCTAATAGCCCACGTACGAAGGTGAGCAGAAGGATACTTCTCTTCAAAATCTTCGGTAGTAACTGGACTCTTTGGGATAATGGTAGTCACGTAGGGGGAGCACCATCATCAGCTTTACTTTTGTTCTTTGAAGAACTAGGGTTTCTGAAAGAAGAGGCCATTTTTTATCAGAAGGAAGGTTTACTCTCAAAGAAGAAAGCTAAAGAAAGGTTAAAGACGAAGTATGAGTTGAGGAAATAGAGTTTGAGAAATATTAGAGTATTATGAAGTATAAATGAAGGAGGTTGACTCATATAAGTAAAGGTATAAGCGACTAAAATCGTGATCATAATTACCTCGATAACAGGCAAAAGTGATGTTAAATCATAGGATGACACGTGTTCGGGGCATTAAATTCGGAGAGACATGCGTCTAATCAACCGTCAAAAACTTTTCAGATGGGGTCAGTGAATTTCCCGCCAAAGAAGGTGTTTCTACCAACTTTCCAATGACAGAAAGTTATACTACCGGAAAGCTGAGAGACTATATGTATAGGGTAAATTATGTTTATATTAAATGATCGCATGAGGAAGTGACACGTGGACCCGAAGATAGAAGATAGTTGAAACCGAAGGAAACTTCCGTCTTTTGCAAGAGAGAAAAATACTCATAAAGATGAAATAAATGTCTGCCACCCGGTAGCATTTAATGAGAAATATTCTACAACTTTAAGTACACGCCATGTTACAAGGAATATGGCATTCACTGCCTGCCGTTACACATTCTTCAATGGCTCATAATTGACATTAAAGAGGGGCTTGATCCTAAGACCTTGTTCCCTACGTGCAGCTATAAATAGTGATCTCTATTATTATT
This sequence comes from Nicotiana undulata, assembly GCA_005239495.1. Taxonomy (NCBI): domain Eukaryota; kingdom Viridiplantae; phylum Streptophyta; class Magnoliopsida; order Solanales; family Solanaceae; genus Nicotiana; species Nicotiana undulata. The sequence goes on along the minus strand of ML263310.1, from coordinate 3,733 downwards.
GTAGGTGACACGAATTTTCTGGCAAACATAAGCTACACTCTATTCAAAGCTCAATATAATTTTATCTTCTTGTTTAGTGATATCGTTGCTAATGTCTCAGGAAGCCCTGATCCCGGAATAACTATTTCAACTACTTTATCTCCATATCTAGGCTAAGTATTACATTTTCGTCTAATTCGTCTATTATTCTAGGATCAAATTAATTCACTTGTTTATAAACCACATATAAATTTAATTGTACCGTTTTACGGGTAAACAAATGTCTTTTCTCATCTAAAAGGTATCATATATACAAAAGTCTGGTGCTTTGTCTAGTGGTTCTGTAATTGTTCTTGACCTACCTGGAAAATGGTCCCTGCTTGGGGCTTCTTAATCGGTCTTTCATTCTGAGAGGTTATTTTTGCCTTACTTAATTTTTTGTATTAACTCTTTTATGTCTTTAGTTATCAACTCTTTACTAACTTCTTTTTCTTTAATAATTTTATCCAAGTTTTGACTTATTATTTCTAAAAGTAATATGCCGAGTACTTCATTGGTCCCCATTCACATGACCTCAATAAAGAATTTTTCTTTATTTATCGTCTCCTGAATTATTGATCTTTTTTTCTGACACGCACCATTTCTTCAACCCATTTTTTCTTCAAATCTCCATCTTTATGTCTTTTCTTTTCTACTATTCTTTATATATATATTGAACTGACCATGATTTGCGTGATTCTAAAGGTTAGTTATTTTTGTACGTGATCAATACAAGCAAATGTGGGAAAGCAATTAGGGGTCGTTTGGTAGGTTGCATAAGAATAATGCTGAATAGAGTGTATTAGTAATGTTGGTATTAGTTATGCTTGCATTAGTTATGTTGGTATTAGTTATGCGGACATATTTCTTATCCATTGTTTGTTTTGATGTATCAAAGCATTTCAAAATTTCTAAAAAATTGCTTGTTTACAAAAATGCCCTCAAAACTAGTCCATCACTCTAACTTTTTAAAAAGAAAAATATGTTGAGAAATATTTTTATATGAAAAAGTTCAAAAAAAATATTTGATTTGTCTACCTATATTGTAATATAGAACTAAATATTTATTTATTAAAAAAAATATGCTAAGTATTTATTTATTTACTAGAGATATAATTTTATTTCTCACTATTTGGATTACTTTAAACTTGCATTAATATAATAACTAGTATATTTTAATCAAGCATAAATTTTGAAGGACACTTTTGTCTTAACTAAGCTAATGCATGCACTAAACTTATTGCATTGTTAATACCATAGTTTTTTATGCATTAGTTATGCATAGAATAATATTAAATATGATGTATAACTAATGCATATGTTCAAAATATTTACCAAATGAGTTATTATTAATACTCAAAACTAATGCATGCATTATTTTATCTAATGCATCCTACCAAATGACAACTAGTATTACTATTAGCTACGCGGGGCTAGGACTTCACTGGGGTCACTCTGCTCTATAGCCACTATATTCGAGCCATATATGTTTGTCCAATACATTTAATTTGTCAAACCGTAATTAATATTCGAGCCATATATGTTGTCCTCCACAATTAATCCTCATTAAAGTTCTGAGCAATGACCAATAATGCGATATCCAGCTTTAACGAAGGCCAACAAATTTCAGCTCGAACTCAAGTCTATATCAGATGATTCGCTATTAGAAAGTGGAGTGCTAGAACATACACGTAAGGGTGGCAAGTGGGTCGGGCCTGGGCCAAACGGGCCAAGTGGGTCGGACTAAACGGGTACGGGCTATACGGGCCCGAGCCAAATGGGCGAAATGTGTGAAACGGGGCCCTACGGGCCTAAGCCCACATGGGCTCGGGTTGAGTGGGCCGGGCCCGCGGGCCAAACGGACCTAAATGGGTCCGGACTATTTTTTTAATTTTCTTTTTATGTAAGGCAATTTCTTTTAAATATGCCTCCTTAAATAGCATGTGTCCTCCATCTTTCGCCGAGTGAAAACAAAACCACAATGCTTGCACGATATCATGTAAGTTTCTTCATTTTCTTCTACCAAATTATAGTGTTCCCGAACAAATGGGGTAATTCTAGAACCACCGGGCATGATTTAACTTGAATTGAGAATTTGAGTAGAGAGAGATTGATGATTTTGTGAGTAAAAATAAAAGAATGAGGGGGTATTTATAGTTGAGAATAGGGAAAAAATATAATTATAAAAAATTTGGGGTTAAAACAAAGTTTGGGGGCCAAATGGCTATTTTTTAAACATGCCAAACAGCTAGTTTTTGAAATTATAGTCGTTGGCGATTTATTTTTTTATTTTTTTGTATTTCTATTATATTATCTA
>MDKH01072175.1:0-68622 GCA_005239495.1 Nicotiana undulata | reverse complement strand
CCATTTCCCATTCACCCATTTTAAGCATTAATATATCATTAATTACTTAAAATCCCAACATAATCTGTACTTGACCATCATGGATTCATCTTGGTATACTATGTTTTAATTCCATTGCTTGCTTTTCCTTATCTTTTAGTGAATACCAAAATGAAGCATGCAGCTCTTGAAGTCAAATTTTATCCTATCTTTGATTAGTGGGACCAACAATCCGACTGTTTGGGTCTTTCTACCAAGATCAAGAATGTACTTGTATAACTTTGTTTTGTAAATGCATCGACATGTATGATGTACTTTATTTTAATATTAAGCATATTATGTTAATATTTAGCTTGGCGATAATGCTATCTTTTATTTTTTTATAGTCTGACTAAGCAATAAAAATAACAATTATATTACCTATCCTAATATTGGATCTCTTCTGCACAAAGTTTTCGCACACATGCCCGTACATAGCACGGGCACGGACCATCTAGTATATATATATATAGAGAGATGACAAGTTGCTTTTGAGCCCATTCATAATGCTTTTTGTTGAGCTTGTCTTCTTTTTTGATGTGTGTGAAATGCGAGTGAATATATTGTCGGAATATCTGTTACGTGCGTGAGACGGCAAACCTCTCATCCTTTACTTAACCCTTTTATTTTCATGTTCCTTTGATGCCAAAAAGGACGTATCGGAATAGTTTTGTTTTAGGAGAGCCGAAGCCAGAATTTCAAGTTTATAAGTTCAGAGTTCTAATCGTTTTAAATTACTAAGTTTTAAATTAATTATTTATATATATTCAATGAATTTTTTAAAATAAATACAAGGTTCGAACCAAAACTATTGAGTTCGGCCGAATCCGTTGACTACGCTCTAGCTACGCCCCTGGTTTTAGTACAATTTTATCTATCTTTGATGAGTGATTGACTGATTGTAACATACTAATTGCCTAGTTGATGGTAGCAATCTACATATTACTATCAATACTTCTTTACATAACATATTAAAGACATTATTGTAGATCATTTTCCTGGTATTCTATTGGTACTTCAATCTTTTTTCTGGTACTCTATTGGTGTCCAGTATTCTCTTTGTGGCTCGAATAATTTGTATTTTCACGAAATAGTAACTGATCATTAATAGTACTCCCTTCGATTCAAAATAAGTGATTTTTGGGTCCTTTTTATGTGATCTAAAATAAGTAATTTTTCAGATTTCGAGAATGAATGAATTTTTTTTCCCACATTGTCCTTGGAGTAAATAGTGTTAGAGTTTGTGTTAGGAGTGTTTATGTGGATAGTAAATGTTAATATGGTCAATTCCATTACTAATTAATGTTAAAAGGTGAATTTCTTAATTTGTGTGAAAACAGCCAAAAAAATCGCTTATTTTGGCAGTGTAGATGGGTCAGAGGCAAAATGAAGCAATAGGTGAACGACGGATCGAAAAGCTCGATTGGAAGGGATAGACGAAGAAATGATCTATCCTGCATATAAGACCATATTTTGGAGGTTTGAATGCATTTACTATAATTAAGTCGTAATTTTGTATGGTTATTACATAAATTAAAACCCCCTAAAAATATTGACAATCTATTTCATTTAAGCGTACATATTACAAGTAGAGTGTTTAAGGTTCGGGTTTGATAGTTTTTTCCTAAAAGGAAATTAAACCAAATAAGTTGGTTCTTAAATTATTGGAACCAAACCAAATTAATTGAGTCGGTTTTTAGCGATTTGGTTTTTGTCGGATTTTATCGATTTTTTGGGGTTTTCGGTTATTTATCGATTTTTTTCTTATTATGAGACATACACTACCAAACACATATTCCATCGACTATATTTTCAACATAACACTGCCAAACTAATTGCTTTATGAGAAATCTATCATTTACCACGATATATTGATGATAATTGAAATCAAATAGTGATGAATAATTTAAGTACTCGATTAAAAATTAATTATTTTTAACATGAAATAATTCTTGTACTTAGCAAAAGCAAACTACCAATCAAACTAGAATGTAAATACAAGGAATTAGGTTATTGTAATAGTAAAGAACCAAACTTAACAGACAAATGACTAATTAATATGTACCATAACATTTTAAAATTTTTATATAAAAATATACATATATGTAGGTGTAATAATAAATTTAAATAGCTACTTCTATAGTCGGTTTGATTTATTTTTTTCCGGTTAATTTTTGATTAAATTCAAAATCAAACCAAATGTGATCGGTTTTTACAAATTCAAAACCAAAACCAAACCAAACCTTAAAAAATATCTTTTTTCTGTCGGTTTGGTTCGATTTTTCGGATTTTCGTGAACACCCCTAATTGCAGTAAAAATAGCACGGGCTAGCCAGTTTTCGGACTGGTCATTCAAAAATAGCCAAACGTCTGCAAAGTCATTGAAAAATAATCATTATTTGCTGCAACACAGGAAATTCTAGCATAATATACTGGAGATCGGTGCACCCGTGTATGAACTTCCAACATATTATGTTGGAACTCCAACACGTGGTAAGTTCTAACATAATATACTGGAGATTGGAGCACCTGTGTATGAACTTTCAGTATATTATGCTGGACCAGTATATTATTTTGGAAGTCCTGTTTATTATAATATACTAGAACTCTAATATAATATACTATAATATACTGAAGTTCTATTATACTTAATATATTGGAGTTCCAATATATTATACTGGAATTTCAGTATATTATGCCGGAATATTTTTTGGATTTTGAACAGTATTTTTGTTTAAATTTATCTTTATATGAAAAATGACTAAATTTCGATCATTTTTAAAATTGTGATTATTTTTAAATAACCACATGTAAATATGACTATTTTTGAATTTCTCCCCTAATACAAGGCCTACTAAATTAAATGCTTAATTCATTTCGGGTCGCAATCCACATTAAAGAATCCAACTGCCATTCGGACATTTTCTGTTTCTGATTCAGAACTGTAAATGCAAAAATAGAAAAAAAAGAAGAGAGAAATCTGCCAAAGCTGTAGCTTGTGGACTGCCTCAATTATCTGATCATGGCCGCCTCCTTTCTCCTTTGTCTTTGTTAAATTCTCCATTTTTCTTCCTTTGCCAGATTTTGCCAGAATATCCCCTGCTCTTGAAAATTACCAATCTGAGAGTAGGGGGACACAGAATTGTACACAAAAAATTCAAAATGGGTGCCTCTTCATCAGTTCCACAAAAATCAATTCATGAATTTACTGTCAAGGTGATAATCCTGTTCATTTTTCTCAGGCATAATCATTCTCGTATGTTGGATTTCCTTTTTGTTCCCCTTTTTTCTTATTTTTCTTTTTGTGTGTAAAATTGGTGGGGTTGTTTCCACTTTCCAATATACAGGATTGCAAAGGAAAGGATGTAGACCTCAGCATATACAATGGAAAAGTGCTTCTTGTCGTCAATGTTGCTTCCAAATGGTCTCCACATTTCCTTTTTCCCTTTTTTTCTGTATACAGGTTTTAAATTTTGAGCTCTATCTTATACTGTATAACTGTATTTGTTACTTAGTTATCTAGCCCAAGTTATTTTTATTTTTATTTTTATTTTTTTTCCCTTTTCACTATATTTTTTGTATTATTCTTGATGATAAGAAGTCCTTGGACATATGGTGATGGTGTTCATGTTTGTTGAAACAGTGGGTTCACAAACTCCAACTATACCCAATTGACTGAACTCCACAACAAATACAAGGATAAAGGTAACTTTACTCAGATTGTTAAGATTAGTTACTGCCTTATACGTGATCACATGCTCATTAATTGTGTCTGGAGTTGGAACCTTTTGAGGTATTTTGTGACTCTGTACATACTCCAACATATGTATTTTAATTGAACTTCAGGCTTTGAGGTCTTGGCTTTTCCTTGCAACCAATTCTTGAAGCAAGAGCCTGGTACAAGTGAGGAAGCACAACAATTTGCTTGCACCAGATTCAAGGCAGAATATCCCATTTTCCAAAAGGTAAGATGATATAAATGATGAATTTTGATAATTGAGGCCTTAGTGGTTTCTTGGGTGAAAGAAGCAGCTCAAAGTCTTCTCTATTATGCTGAAAAAGTACAAAATATAATGAGCACATTTCAATTTAACCGTAGTACGTGTAAAAAACATGAAACCTTAGCATTTAGCTCATCAGTGTTTTAACTTGCTGCATTTTGAATCCAATCATTCCATTGTTTATGATTGCATCATTTCCAGTTATTACTTTTTGTTCGTTCTCTACTCTTTACCTTTGTTTAAACTTCAATAAGTAAACCTTATCTGAGTTGCACCCAAGGGTAACACAGAGAAGCCATAGGTTTTATGAGAATGCACGGGAAAATCTATTATTAATTAATATTCTATGTTATAGTTAGCCCTATTTATACATATACATAACACATAACCTACTCCTATTACATAAGGGACTAAGGCTAATTACATATATTCACATAACTATTCTAACACTCCCCCTCAAGGTGGTGCATATAAATCATATGTACCGAGCTTGTTACATATGTAGTTAATACGAGGACCAGTGAGGGGTTTGGTTAAAATATCTGCAAGCTAATGATTCGACTTCACAAACTTAGCAATATCTCCCGAGAGTATCTTTTCTCTAACAAAGTGACAATCAATCTCAATGTGTTTAGTTCTCTCATGGAACACTGGATTTGACGCAATATGAAGAGCAACTTGATTATCACACACAAGTCCCATTTGACTAATCTCACCAAATTTCAACTTCTTGAGCAATTGTTTGATCCAAATTAGCTCACATGTCGCCGTAGTCATTGCTCGATATTCTGCTTCTGCACTAAACCGAGCAACCACATTATGTTTCTTGCTCTTCCAAGACACCAAATTTCCTCCTACTAAGACATAATATCCGGACGTAGACTGTCTATCAGAAGGTGATCCTGCCCAATCAGTATCTGAGTATCCAACGATCTTCTCATGGCCTTGATCCTCAAACAATAAACCTTTGCCTAGAGCTGATTTTATATACCGAGGAATGCGGACAACTGCATCACAGGGAGAATCCATAAACTGACTCACAACACTACAGGAAAGGAAATGTCAGTTCTAGTCACTGTGAGGTAATTTAATTTACCAACCAACCGCCTATATCTTGCAGTATCGCTAAGAACTCCCCCTGTCCTGGCAGAAGTTTAGAATTCAGATTCATCAGAGTGTCAACAGGTCTACAACCTGTCATTCTTGTCTCCTCAAGAATATCTAAGGTATACTTCCGTTGTGAGATCACAATACCCGAGCTAGACTGAGCGACCTCAATACCCAGAAAATACTTTAATCTGCCCAGATCCTTAGTCTGAAAGTGCTGAAAGAGATGTTGCTTCAACTTACTAATACCATCTTGATCATTGCCGGTAATAACAATATCGTCCACATAAACGACCAGATAAATACAGAGATTTGAAGCAGAATACCGATAAAACACAAAGTGATCAGCTTCACTACAAGTCATGCCAAGCTCCTGAATAACTGTGCTGAACTTACCAAACCAGGCTCGAGGAGATTGCTTTAGACCATAGAGGGACCGGCGCAACCGACATACAAGGCCACTAGACTCCCCTTGAGCAACAAAACCAGGTGGTTGCTCCATATAAACCTCATCCTCAAGGTCACCGTGAAGAAAAACATTCTTAATGTCCAACTGATAGAGAGGCCAATGGCGAACAACAACCATGGATAGAAAAATGCGGACTGATGCTATTTTAGCCATGGGAGAGAGAGTATCACTGTAATCGAGTCCAAATATCTGAGTATATCCTTTGGCAACAAGATAAGCCTTAAGTTGATCAACCTGGCCATGTGGACCAACTTTGACTGCATACACCCAACGACAACCAACAACTGATTTACCCGAAGAAAGAGGAACAAGCTCCCAAGTACCACTTGTGTGTAAAGAAAACATCTCGTCAATCATAGCATGTCGCCACCCGGGATGAGACAGTGCTTCACCTGTAGACTTAGGGATGGAAACAGCGGACAAAGATGATACAAATGCACAATGGGATGATGACATGCGATGGTAACTTAAACCGACATAATGGGGATTAGGATTAAGTGTGGATTGTATACCTTTTCGTATTGCAATCGGTTGACTAAGAGGAGACAAGTCTGCAATATTAGCAGGGTCAGATGCAAGACGTGAATCTACTGGGCCTGATGCTGGGCCCGGACGACGATGATAAGTCAGGAGTGGTGGAGCTGTAGAAGGTTGAACGGGACTAGGTGGTGGCACTGGACTAGGTGGTGGCACTGGAGCTGTAGGTGGTGGAGCTGCAACTGGAGCTATGGAGGAAGATGAATGGGAGATAGTGACTGAATCTCCAAAAGACGAAACTGGTAGTACCTCAGAAATATCTAAGTGATTACCTGGACGTGTGAAGTATGATTGGGTTTTTAAGAACATAACATCAACAAACATAAGATACCGCTGGAGGTCAGGAGAATAGTACTGATATCCCTTTTGCGTTCTCAAGTAACCCAGAAATACGCACTTAATAGCACAAGGAGCTAACTTATCTTTTCCTGGAGTAAGATTATGAACAAAACACGTACTCCCAAAGACACGGGGTTGAAAAGAGAACAAAGGTAAATGGGGAAACAGGACAGATAATGGAACTAAATTCTGGATAGCTGAAGATGACATACGATTAATAAGGTAGCAAGATGTAAGAACTGCATCCCCAAAAAATTGTATGAGTAGGGTACGAGCAGTTTCAATGAGATGTCTATTCTTTCTAGACCTGTTAAATGGGTCGACCCGACCCGAACCCGTTGGCTATTGGCCCATGGGTCCTTAACCGGACCGAGCCGGTTCACTTTCTTATAGGGACCGGTCCGAATTTGACCCGTGACCCATAATTCCTTGACCCGGGCCCTAATGGGCCGAATCCAATTTAATTTAAAAATTTAAAAACTAATGAATGATAAAAATTTCAAACGTTATACATATATACGAACTTGAAAACTATATGTCCTTGAAGCCAGTTAGAATAAAAATGAAAGAAAAATCATACTTTATTAACATTAAAACTTGATAAACATATGTAATTCGACTATTTCTATTACTAATATGGAATTCGACTATTTCGACAAGATGCCTCATAGTGTCTAGTACTATATTCTTCCTTCAATGCTTGGATTCAGTTTTTTACCACTTGTCTAAGTATATATATGTGAGCTGGTCCGGGCCGGTTGACTTGTGGGTCAGCTACCGATTCGGGTCCGGTCTGGTCCGGTCCGGTTCACTGGGTCAAAATATTATAGCCCGGCCCAGGCCCCTTAAATTAATGGGTTGGTTCGATTAAGGTTTCGTGGGTCATGGGCCGGTTAAAGGGTCATTTTTAATGGGTTATGTGAGTCGGTTAGTGGATCGGCCTGGCCCAATTGACAGGTCTAATTCTTTCTTTCAGCTACCCCATTTTTTTGGGATGTGTACGGACAAGATGTTTGATGAATAATCCCATGGGAGTTCATAAACTGCTGAAATGGGGAAGACAAATGTGCGGATAGAAACCCCAAATTGATTTTGAATTTCAGCGTGGAAGGTCTAGAAAATAGAATACAACTAAGATCGATTTTTCATAAAAAATATCCAAGTGCACTTGGAATAATCTTCAATGAAACTGACAAAGTAGGGGAATCCCAAGGTAGAACTGACCCGACTAGGACCCCAAACATCTGAATGGACTAAAGTAAAAGGTGACTCTGCTCGATTATCAAGACGCCAGGAAAATGGGTGCGGGTATGCTTACCGAGTTGATATGAATCACACTCTAGAGTGGACAAGTGAGATAAGCCAGGTACCATTTTCTGAAGTTTTGACAAACTGGGATGTCCCAACCGTTTATGTAATAAATCTGGTGAATCAGTAACGCGACAAGTTGTTGAAGGAAGACAAGATGTGAGTCCATGTGATTTTGCAAGGATAAGGTAGTAAATTCGATCTGATTCATGTCCGGTACCAATGATCCGCCCCGTACTGCGTTCCTGTGTAAAAACAAGGTCATCAAGAAATAAAATAGCAAATTTAAGTGATTTGGCTAAGCGAATAACGACTATGACATTAAAAGGACTACCGGGAACATAAAGAACTGAGTCTAAAGGTAAGGAAGGAAGTGGACTTGCTTGACCTATTGCAGTTTCCATGGTTTGAGACCCATTGGCTATTGTGACTGTTGGAAGAGATTGAGACCCATTGGCTTCAGCTCACTGAGGACATGACACTTGATAGGAGAGTGTGGAGGTCGAGGATTAAGGTAGAGGGTTAGTAGGTAATTTATAGTGCTAAATGATAGGCTTAGTAGCATGCATTTCCCTTCATATTCTTTGATTTTTATTATGGTATGTGGTTCTGTTCGCCTCATGTATTGTATTCCGTGCTGCTATTATTAGATACTGTTTATCTTTTTTCATCCATCTCTTTTTTTTTTCTTTTTTCTTCTTCCTTCCTTGCTTCCTTCTTCTTCTTCTTACCCTTTCTGAGCCGAGGGTCTATTGGAAACAGCCTCTCTACCTGCATTAGGTAGGGGTAAGGTCTGCGTACAGACTACCCTCCCAGACCCCACATGTTGGGATCAAACTAGGTTTGTTGTTATTGTTTAGTGAAAAGAGATTTGTTACCAGAAATATGATCAGATGCACCTGAATTAATGACCCAAGACTCGGAGGATGAAGATTGGGAGACACAAGTTACGCTATTACATGTTTGAACAACGGAATCTGTCTCTGAAGATGTTTGTTTATAAACTTTATATTGAAGGAACTCAATATAATCCGGTAGAGAAACCATCCAACTATTCATAGTATTAGATTCCATGTTGCTACAATTATTTTCTCAAATTTTTGACCAAAAGTTATACGGTTAACTTGAAATAGTGAAAATCAATAACCTTTTTTGAAAACTGAAGATATATCTGGGAAAACACTGTTCACAGCAGAGAGAAAGAGCACTATTTTTTGCCGACCGTTCGCGCCGGATAACACTGTAGCTCGCCGGAAAATTTCAAAGTTGTCGGAATCTGTCGGAAATAGTACCAATGAACTCGGAATTTATGTGCGACTAGGCTGTCACCAAGAAGCTCGGCCAAAAAATGGCCGGAGAAGCACGCACGCGTCGGCGGAATCGCAGATCTGGGTGGCGCGTGGAGGCGCGTGGGGCTCCTGTTGCCGGAGAATCTTTCTTGGGATTTGGTCGCCAGAGGTTTTTGAATCTGATGGTGGTGAGGTTTGTGCACAACACTCACCAAACGTGAGATGACGCAAATCAGTCACTTAGGTCACCGGAAACTTGCACGGTGACTGAGTTATTTCTTCCCGGATGTCACTGGAATGACGCACAACGATCTTTTCTCACTAATGCTTTAGTACCATGTGAGAATGCACAAGAGAAAAATTTATTAATTGATTAATATTCTATGTTACAATGAGCGCTATTTATATGTATACATAACACATAACCTACTCCTATTACATCTCCTATTATATAAGGGACTAGGACTAACTACATATATTCACATAACTATTCTAACAGGTTTCAATACATTTTCCAATAGGTTTGTTGTCTACTCTTTGTCTCTGTCTAAACTTTTCTTGAGTAGTCCTCATTTGTTGGATTCTTTCTTGTTGCCATATGGTCATCTTACCATTCAGATATCACTTATTAGTATCTGCTTTTAATTCTAATAAGAAATGGTTGTTAGAGTTATCCTACAGAAAGCTTATTAATTTGCTGGACTAAATCTCGTTAAAAGACCAAAAAGCTGATTAAATGTATTGGGAAATGATAGCCATTATTGTAATGGTTCGTTATCTCTTTATCATTTTGGTATGGAACTTCCCTTATCTAATTCTGTAGACTTACCACAAATCAGCAGGAACTGTATAAGGGGAATTCATGTGGTAGCAATTGCTTTTTGTTGCTCTGCTCCTTTACTTTTTAGCCATTTGTCTTCTTACTTTTTTCATTAGTTCAATTTAAAGGTGATAATTCAAGTTTTTAAATAGTGTTGTACCATTGAACATGTTTCTGCACTTGTACCAGAAGTTGGAAGCAGACGTCTTGTTATATATGACCTTTTCGCATTCCATGTATTAGTCAGTCTTGTAGATAAGGATTTTGAAGAGTCTATCTGCAGCTTGTTATTGAAATATCTTTTATCGTTTTATTGTAATTTTGTGGACCTAATAACAAACTTGAATGTCAAACTAGGTGCGAGTTAATGGCCCGGACGCAGCACCAGTCTACCAATTCCTTAAATCAAACAAAGGTGGTTTTCTTGGTTCCAGCATCAAATGGAATTTCACCAAGTTTCTGATTGATAAGGAAGGGAAAGTTATCAAACGTTATGGCTCCACTACTACACCATTGGCAATTGAGGTTGGCATATCTCTCTCTCTCTCACACACACACACATCAACCCGGCAACACAGAAGTTTATATGGTTTTACTTGCCCTTGCCTCTACATCTTAAATCTTTTAAGGTAAAGGTGAGGATTTGTTTTTGAAGTAACTGCATCTTACCGATCCTTCCTGCAAGTCTTTCTTCTATTCAAATGTCCATGATTTGTTGGACAAGATGATTTTGTGGACAAATATATCCAGAGCATCTCCTTAGTTTACTCTAAGTTGCTCAGACTCTTCACTTTTGGTGCCGCACCCGTGTCGACACGACGTGGGTGTGGGTGTAGGTGTGGGATCCGTACCGGATTTGGTCAGCCGATTTTGGGTACTTTGACCAAAATCAACGGAGGAATTCAGGACAAATACATTGATTTCTAAAATCAAAACAAAAGCTAGGTGAACTTGACGAAAATTGAATACCTTGTATATGGAAACTTCTCTGTCAGTCGTTTTTCTTTTATCTCCTTCTCGGATTCTCCTCTTGATCATTACTTTCTCTTTCTCGGAATACCGTGTAAATTTTCCACATAATATCTCATAATGTAGACATTTTATAACTCTGGGTTTAGATATTTGAATTATTTTTAGCCGAATTCCTGCACCCGTATCCGTATCTAGATCCGTACTCCCGAATCTTAAGATTTAGATCATGAAGGATCCAACCTCTAGATCCGCACCCGTATCAAACGCCCGCACCCGAATCCGAGCAACTTACATTTTACTTGGTCTCATGGCAAATAAACTTATCCAAACGCCCCTTTATAACCCACCAAACCGAAATTTCTCACAAGGGTTCCTTTTGTCTTTCAGTAAGAAAACCATTCTTTTCCTGCTCTCCATGGCGAGAAATACTTCAGAATCTCTCTGTCGCAGGATGACAAAAGTTAAAACTTTGTCCAGAGGGGGAAGGATGGTTGGGGAAGGAAAGTAGGAGATGAAGAGAAGTAGAGAACTGTCTATAAGCTGATGATATCGGCTTTCAAGAAGTATACTATTTGACTTGAGGATATGCCAAAGTTGGAAAAGGCGGATATTTAAAGGAAGAGGAAACAAAAAGAATAAGGAGCACCGAAGGTTAATAAACTTTCATGTATAGAAAGGAGCGCTATGCATTTCTTGTTTGCCATCATTGACTGTTGTCTTCTGGAGATTATGATGTACATATCTTGTATCAGGAGGCTTAACGGTTACCAATTACTAAAGCTTATCTTGTTAACATTTGCATATGATTTCATTTCTATGAAGTAGTAGAAAACATGCCTTGAGCAGTAAACTTGCAGCTGAGAATTTTCCACTCAGGTTGAGGAGGCTTCAAGTTGCTACCATCCAGTGTTGTCAAAGGCGCGCTTAAGCCCTGAAGCGAGTCTCAAAACATATTGAGCGCTTCGCCTTGCTTTGTGAACGCTTTAGTATCGAATCAAGGCTCTAAGGCATACTATTCCTTTCCAACGAGTGTAATCATAAAAATGCGACATTAAACAATTGATATTTTACTTTATCGTAATTTTTTTTCGATTTCTTTGTCCATATATTTGTTATTCATGCTTATCATTATTAGTCTTGGACTACATATACATATTTTTACTTTTTCCCCGGTTGCGCCTTTTTTCATTAAATCCCACGCTTTATTTGCACTTTTCGCTTGAAGCCCCAGCAGACCTTAGAGCTCTTTAGCGCTTTTCGCCTTTCATAACACTGCTACCATCTCCATTATCTAATCTTTATTTACTTATTTTTCGTTAAGCAAGATATCTAATATCTCATGTATTAATAGAAGAACTATTAGCTTTCTGAAATAGAATTTTGGTTGATGACTCCCAATTAAGAAACTTATTCAGTGCCCTTTACGTTATGTTGCACGGACTCTCCAAATTGTTGCCGTACCCGTGTCAGATCCTCCAAAAATGCACTAGTTTTGGAGGATCCGACACGCAGCCGGCGACATTTTCAGAGAGTCCGAGCAACATAGCCTTTACAAGGTTCATGTACATTTTGAGGTGGTTTTGACAGTTCTCCTTTGATTCACTTGCAGGCAGATATCCAAAAAGCACTAGGGGAAGTGTGAGAGGCTATCAAGTACAGATAGTTCAGTTGATGAACTAAATTATATAAATAAAAAGAGAGGATGGAGATTTCTTGCATATTCTGTTTGTTCAACCTGCTGCTTGTGCTCTTGTATATTGTGTTATCCAGGGAACAAGGTTTCCATCGTCGTGTCTCTCCTACCTCCCTCTCACCTCAATGTAATTTGTATACAGTATATAGTCTCTGTTTCATGGTAAAAAAAGTATAATTTCTACTATTATTTTTATTCTTGGGCGCGCGCATTCATGGTGAGAACCTGTCACAGGCAGTTGCAGGTAAAACTAATTGCTTAAGATATAGCTTGCAGTTTAAACTGTCCAAGCAAGTTGCTCATCATAACATCAATTATAACTGCTGCTGTTGTTAAGTCAATTGAACTCTGGTCGAATACGAATCATTGATTCCCTTTAACGCTCTTTTGATCTCTGAATTGAATTAGGGTGTCAAATGGCGGGTTGGTCTGATTTTTGGCCGGTCAAAATGGGTTGAGTCAATAAATGGGCGGAAAAGTTACTTGGGTTAAAATGGACCGAGTCAAGATGGATTAAAATTTGGGTCATAGCCCAACACATCCAACTCTTGTTACGCTTATGAATTGCTTAATTACCGAGTAAGTCTTCTTTTCTTTTGTAACATATCAAACAACAAATTTATTTTAAAGATACTTTCACAAAGTTGCTCATGGATCAATTTGGGCTAAAAATCATCCAACTTTAGATGGGTTGAGTTCAATAATTTGTGGTGGGGGAGGGAGGAGGAGGTGAATGAGCGCCCAACCTTGAACGAGTTGGGCAGGTTGTATCGGCTTGGGTTCAAATTGTCAGCAATAAATTGAATTGAGAAAATCTTGATAAGATTTGAGAGTGATTGTGAATGAGGTCGAAGGAGATTGAGAGATTAATGTAATGATAAATTGAATGCTGATTCTTTTTGTTAGAAAATTAAAATATTTCAGACGTGAAAGATTAAAAATCTTATTAAACACGATAGGATGTCTGCCCATCTATTATATTTAGAACCTCCAAGCATCCATGAGATGAAAAATAATACTATATATTATATATAACAAAATGTGATACAATGAGTCATACTACATTTAAACCTTTAATTAGGAGGTTAGCGATTAAGCTCTATATCCCCTCATAAATATCTTTACTTATTGACTATTAATATACTAATTGTCAAATTTCCAAACATATGCTATTTTAGTTATTAATAAAGCATAATCATCTGAACGTACTTCAATCACGAAAGTAGTGAAATAAGCATCATGGAGACTGTGGTAACTTCTCATTTTCATACCTAATCCTCGAACTACACTTGAAAGTGACACTGCAAGATGCATCAACGACAGTAGTATACTGGTGAATCGGCTTAGAAAGAAAAGGAGGCAAATGAGCCAATATGGCACAAACACATTCGCTATCGATTGATTTCATCCACCTGCAACATTCATCTTCTACAGGAGTTTTTTCATACTCAAGGCTCGAATTTGAAGGAGGTGAAGGTTGTGGCCCGGGTGAAGGGGTAGGGATAGGGGATGGTGGAGATGGTGGAGGCAATGGAGTATATGGCAAAAATCTACATGCATGGTTAGCGAGTGTAAATTGATGGAGACAAAACGGACGTGTGACAATAGGTGGCCAAGGCATAAATTGGCTATTTGATCCTCCTAGGTTAAGTACTAGGAATACCAAAGTAAATAAAATCTCTGGGATCATGTTCTGTCGCTTCATTTTTGTTTGTAATGTTGTGACAAATAGCAAGGAAAAGTTAGATACTTACCCAGAATTAATCCTATGTTAGTCTTTTATAATGACAAGGTTGCATTCATTATCTTTGTATGTTTTCATACTTAGGTATATTAATTTTCCTGGTTTTGCAAGTAAAGAAGACAAAAGGGGGGTGAGTAGGACTCATTCTTTTGATGTTAACAACGCTTCTTTTATTCAGCTAACGATAAATTAGGGGGTATATATAGGTAACAATTGAGACAACTAAAAACTTCCTACCTGGACGAAATTAATAAGTAAACAAAACTTTACAAAATCAGTTTGCAATTGAATATTTTTACTCTGTCAAATTTAATTGTATTTGACTAATAATAATATGAGTTTAAGAGTTCATTAAGTTCTATGCACCGTCAATACAAAGAATATTTTTACAATCAGGTCATCTAAAAATACTTACATGTAAATTTCTATGATAAGCATTAATTGATAGCATGGCAGAAAAGGTAACTGGCCTACTATCACAAATTAAACTACATTAATAGCATAAAAATATCTTTACACCATCAATTAGTTTAACCTGGTTACCAATTAGTGCAATACTGCTACACCATTTATTTTAGGTTAACATATCAATGATTATTAAAGTATTTTTTACACTGTAACTATATATGATTCAAACTCTTAATTTGTATGTAATTAACTTTGTGTAATGAACTCAAATCCAGAGTAACAATAACTAAACCTCTCTACTCTATTAATAAGACTGAAATGTGATTGCAACTTAAATATCAAAATGCAACAATTTAGTAGCAGAACTACAATAAAAATTGCAGGAAGTAAAGTAGCTAGGGAAAGATAGAACAAAGGGATGAGAAGGTTAGACTTTGAGAATAGGAGACGAGGAGAAGCAGACACTTTTCTCAGCAACATGCATAATCTCCAAAATAACCGACAACTATCCCTTTTTAACAAAACCTTTGCGCAACTACTCAACATGGATCCGAATTCAACTTGGCCCTCTTGCTTGTTTTCGGCCCAATAGCTCTTCTTAATCCAATAGCTACTTGTGTGACATTGGGCCGAGCCCGATTCATAACAATACTCACATCCTCATTGAGAACCTTGTCCTCAAGGTTCGAGTCAAGAATAGTGTTAGAAGCATGTCCCCCACCAATTGCGACCCAACCACAATGTTCGAGGTTGCCAAGAATCGCATGTGATCCAGTATACTTCTTGCAACAACGACCAATATGGAAACAACAAGAAATATGTTCTGCTCATTATCAAAACCCTCACGGGCAAATAGATCTTTTCTGATACAAATGGAGTGTAAACGTTAGCACCCATAAACAGTATAGCACATGTAAAAACAGTTGCGTATTTGAAAGGAGAATATATGACCCCAATAGCAACCAAGCCATTGATATGTGCCATGTCCCCCAAGAGAACAATTTCTTGCTTGTTACTTAGCTTGCGGATACATGCATAATTATAGAGGCGAGCACGAGCACTTTCCCCAGCGACAGGAAAATTTGATGTACAATTCGCATGAGGCTTTAATAAAGCAGCGCACACTTGAAAGTTTGCAGGGGTTCCAGTTAACAACTGAGCATTGACTCTCCATGTGGAAAGACCAACTTTTAAAGCTTTTGAATCACGTGCTTGACTTAATCTCTCGGCCATGTCAATGTACTTGTCTCCTTCATAGTATCTTGTATTGAGATGCCCCTCACTGTATGTCATTGTTAATGTTGATCTAACTACTGGCATCACCAATGGTGATTTAATATTCGTTGAAGGGATAAGCTCAAGACACCTCCACTGCCTAGCTTTCTCAAGCTCGATAATGTCAGCACCAATTTGGATCCATGTCTTCAAGTAGCACATTCCACTGCGCTATCCCCGTATGTCGCACTAGACTAACAAGATTAAGTGCTAAGAGAACCTCCAAGGAACTACTAAAATGTTCATATGCATCAGTACTTACATGTTTCAGCACAAGGCCACAAACTTGCTCACCCCATAATGCAACTATTAAAGTATAAGTAGAAGGTTCACTACTATCTATAAATATAATCTCGTTGGCGCCATAGGGTAGAGGAATATCATGTACACCAGGATCAAATGGAAGAGTTGAAAAGGTGAGATAAATAATGAAACTTGTTGAGGAACAAGAATGAGGTTGCAGATTCATGCTCCAAACAGAATTATTATTTGGCGAAAGGCTTATTAGAGTCTTTTATGAGTATATTGCACACAATAAGCAGGAGAACTCAGAATCGTCCAGTTGTGTTGCCTTCGCGCATCCATCAATTGGTTTCCCAGTGTATGCTCCAAAATATCACGGATAAACTTTGCCGACACAAGAAATTTCGAGATTTTTTCACCTTGTCATCATTAGAATGAAGTACTTTTAGTGGAAAGTCATGCTCATACTCCATAAAAAAAATTATCAATATGCCGAACCTTAATATTCCCAAAAACCTGGAAACATTCATTTAGATACATAGCATTGAAGGCCTCAACACCAAATTCAACTCCATATAACTGCTCCCTATCATACAACTTTGCAAATAAACAACCCCATCTTTTTTTTGTTGCTTCAATTAGAGTATGAGTACATGATCGCCTAAGACTGCATGTACACCTAACAGTCCAAAAACAAAGGCACAGAGGCATAACAATTAATGAGGTCGAGGTCAGACGATGGCGAATGAAGGGATGTCATCAAGAACCCCATCTTCGTGGAAGCCACGAGATCAACTGTGGAAGACCTCGAAGCCGTTCATCTGGATAAAAGCGACCACAACAAAACATCTTATATTGGCCACAAACTCATAGAACTAGGTAAATTCCATAAATTTTTAACTGAAACGCAAACTTGTTTGCCTTCTCCCATGAAAATATGCCAAGCATCTCGAAAGATATAGCAACACAAAAGATGCATGTCGATCCACTCTACCCGCCAGTACGACATGTTAGAAGAAAATTCAATGCCGCAATAAATGATGTCGTCCGCGAAGAGGTGGAAAAACTGCTCGCAAACGGCTCCGCCAGGGAGTCAAAGTACCCTCAATGGGTCGCCAACGTGGTCACGGTGAATAAGAAAATGGGAAATGGTGCATGTGCATGGACTCACGGATGTGAACAAGGCCTGCCCGAAAGATTCATTTACATTGCCTCACATTGATCAGCTCATCGACGCAAAAACAAGGCACGAGCTGTTGAGTTTCTTGGACGCCTACTCAGGTTACAGCCAAATGCTCATGGAGGATGAGGACCAGGAAAAAACTACTTCCATCACCCACCAAGGGACATACTGCTACAGAGTCATGTCGTTTGGATTGAAAAAATGCGGGGGCAACTTAAAATCCTACTCACTTTTAACACACTTTATACATCTTACTATAATATACTTTACTATCATGGTCATGTGGTACCATATAAAATAAATACATACACTATTATTTCAGTAAATTATCCATGTAAAAATACATATATTTTCTCAACTTATAATTTTTCTAATATCATATAAAGAGTACAAATTTCCGCACGCTTAATTATTAAAATGGTAAAAAGATAACCTTCTTTTCTTGTGAGAAAATAATTTCTATCTTTACAATAAATAAAATCTCATAAATTTTCTCATATTATATATGTGTAAAATTTAAAGAATATTCAAAAGTAGTAATATTAATAACTATATAAAATCATAATTTTCAAACTTTTTACTAAAATATTCCACTCAAAATATCATATCAAATATATATAACGGTATCAAGTTTGTTAAACTTACGGGGTGTAACAGCTGGGTTCCCCGACTTCGACTGGAACCAAGGATTCGGAGCCATATACTAAGGAGAACGGTGTTGCCCCCGTACTGGACTTCGACGTCGTTCGATATGCCCAAAGGACTTCGAGTAGAATTTCTCTCCATTTTCCCTTGGCGTCGTTCAACCTTTTCTTCAGATTCTGAATGATGGTTTTGTTCGTTGATTCGGCTTGCCCATTTCCGCTAGGATGATATGGTGTCAGTGAGATTCTCTTTATTTTGTGATCTTCAAGAAACTTTGTTACCTTGTTGCCTATTAATTGCTTTCCATTGTTGCATACAATCTCGGCAGGTATCCCGAATCGACATATGATGTGATCCCAGTGAAGTCTATGTCTTCTTTTTCTCTGACTTTCTCAAAGGCCTGTGCTTCAACCCATTTAGAGAAATATCCAGTCATAAATAAAATGAATATAGCTTTACCTGGGGCTGATGGCAAAGGGCCGACGATATTCATCCCCCATTTCATAAATGGCTATGGGGATAGGACCAAATGAAGTTGTTCTCCGGGATGGTGGATCATTGGTGCATACCTTTGACACTTATCACATTTTTGAACAAACTCTTTAGTGTCCTTTTCCATATTATCCCAATAGTATCCTGCTCTGATGATTTTGTGAACTAGTGATTTGGCACCGGAGTGGTTCCCACAAGTACCTTCGTGAACTTCTATGTCCCCTGGTCCCAAGAACACTGCTAATGGTCCGCCGAACGTCTTCCTGTACAATGATCCATCTTCAGCCAATGTGAATCGAGCAGCTTTTGTTCGTAGAGCCCTCGATTCCTTAGGGTCCGATGGGAGCTTTCCGTTTTTCAAATACTCGATATATTTATTCCTCCAGTCCCAGGTTAATCTTGTGGAGTTTATCTCAGCATGACCTTCTTCGATTACGGATTTTGAGAGTTGAACGACAGTCCCCGAGCTGATTTCGTCGTCCTCGATTGATGATCCCAAATTTATAAGGGCCTCGTCTTCACTATTTTGTTCACGAGGTACATGCTGCAAATTCCATTCTTTAAAACAATGTAAAGTCACGTGCAGCTTATCCAAATAGCTTTGCATTCTGTCCTATCGAACCTCGAAGGTTCTGTTCACATGGTTTACTACCAGTAGGGAGTCGCATTTGGCTTCTATGACTTCTGCTTCCAAACTCTTAGCTAGTTAGAGACCTGCAATCATGGCATCGTACTCGGCCTCATTGTTAGTCAACTTGGAAGTTTTAATAAATTACCTAATTGTATTGCCCGTGGGCGGCTTTAAAATGATGCCTAACCCGGACCCTTTCACATTTGAAGCGTCGTTTGTAAAAAGGGTCCAAAACCCCGATTATATACCTGATTTCATCAAAAGTTCCTTTTCAACTTTGGGTACGAGGGTCGGCGTGAAGTCGGCCATGAAGTCTACCAAAATTTGAGACTTGATGGTCGTTTGGGGTTCATATTCGATATCATACCCACTTAGTTCGACGACCCATTTGGCCAATCGGTCCGACAGTTCGGGCTTATGTACAACATTACGAAGTGGGTAAGTGGTTAATACATATGGGGTTACATTGAAAATATGGTTTTAGCTTCCTAGAGGTGTTATTAGAGCAAGTGCCAATTTTTCTAAGTGTGTATGTCTAGCTTCTACTTCTCCTAGAGTTTGGCTTACGTAATAAACAGGAAATTGCATACCTTTCTCTTCTCGAACTAGGACACCACTTATCGCGATTTCCGAGACTACCAAGTATAAGTAGAGTTTTTCATTTGCCTTTGGAGTATGGAGCAATGGTGGGCTCCAGAGGTATCGTTTCAATTCTTTGGCTTTCCGGGGTCCAGGCGAAATCGTTCTTCTTTTTGAGTAGAGAGAAGAACCTATAGCTCCGATCTGACGATCTCGAGATGAATCAACCTAAGGCAGTTATCCGCCCTGTCAGTCTTTGTACGGCTTTAACGCTATCCACGATAGTGATGTCTTCGATAGCCTTGATTTTATCGGTGTTGATCTCGATCCCCTAATTCGACACCGTGAAGCCAAGGAACTTGCCCAAACTGACCCCGGAAGCACATTTCTCGAGGTTGAGCTTCATGTTGTATTTTCTTAATATCTTGAATGTTTACTGCAAATGTGTCAAATGGTCCTCTGTACGCAGGGACTTAACTAGCATGTCATCAGTGTATACTTCCATTGACTTACCTATTTGTTCTTCAAACATTTTATTTACTAGGCGTTGGTAGGTAGCCCTTGCGTTTTTTAGCCCAAAAGGCATTACGTTATAGCAATATGTTCCATACTTAGTGATAAATGAAGTCTTTTCCTGATCTTCCGGGTTTATTAGGATTTGATTGTACCCGGAATAGGCATCGAGAAAACTAAGGGTATCGTGGCTGACCATGGCATCGATCATATGATCGATGTTAGGCAGAGGAAAAGAATCGTTGGGGCATGCTTTGTTCAAATACTTATAATCTACACACATCTTATGTTTGTTCCCCTTCTTAGGGACTACGACTATGTTTGCTAACCACTCGGGATATTTTACTTCAATAATGGATTCTAATTTGAGAAGTTTAGGTTCCTAGTCCTTGATGAATGCGTGCTTTACCTCGGATTGGGGCCTTCTCTTTATCTTCATTGGCCTGAACTTTGGGTCCTCACTTAATCAATGTGTTGTTATCTATGACGGGATCCCTGTCATGTCTAAGCGGGACCAAGCAAAACAATCTATGTTATCGATAAAAAATTAATGAGTTTTTTCCTAAGTACGGGGGTTAACCCCGTTCCAAGGTATACCTTTCGCTCGGGCAGGTACTCAATCAATATAACATGTTCCAACTCTTCGACTGTTGATTTGGCGTCGTCGGAGTCTTCGACTCTTCGGGAACAATGAAGGTTCGAGGGGTCCAATTATCTTCGTCTTCTTCTCCCTCTATTTCCTTCTTCTGTGATTCAGTCGAGGCTGGTGGCTATGATTGCTATTTGGATTCTTGTTTCCCTTTGATGTCTGATCATTTTGATGTTGACAGTGCCGATATCGGTATTACTTGAATGACCGCGAACATTTCCTTTGCAGCATGCTGCTTCCCATATATTGTTTTCACCCCATCCGACGTCAGGAATCTCATCACTTGGTGGAGAGTCGAAGGGACTGCCCCCATATTGTGAATCTAGAGCCTCCCGAGTAGGGCGTTGTACCTCATGTCGCCTCGATTACACGGAACTTGGTATCTTGGATAGTTCCAGCCACGTTCGCCGGTAGGATGATCTCTTATTTAGTTATTTCGCTGGCCATATTGAAACCGTTCAAGACCCGAGATGCGAGCACGATTTGATCTTGTAGGCCGAGCTGCTCCACGACCCTTGATCGGATGATATTTTCCGAGCTACCTGGATCCACTAAAACACGCTTAACTTGAACTTTAATTAATAAGATATAAATTACCAGAGCGTCGTTGTGAGGTTGAGAAATTCCTTCTGGTTCCTCGTTGTTGAATGATACGGTGCCTTCTGGCACATAATCTCGGGTATGCTTTTTCCCTAGTAATTGATACCTTAGTGCGTTTGAACACGGGTCCTTGCGGAATATCGACCCCACCGACGATCATATGGATTACATGTTGTGGCTCCTCCTGTTCATTTTTCCTGTTGGCGCCCCTTTCTCTGAAATGATTCTTGGCTCGATCACTTAGGAACTCTCGAAGGTGGCCCTCGTTGAATAGACACACTACCTCCTCTTTTTGTTGCCTGCAATCCTCGGCTCTGTGTCCATGCCTGCCATGATACTTATACATCAAATTGGGGTTTCTTTGAGAAGGATCGGTCTGTATGGGCCTGGTCCATCTAGTATTTTTTATTCTTCTAATTGTCGATACAATGTTTGATGCGTCGACATTAAAATTATATTTCGACAACCGAGGTGCCTCGTAGGATCGACATACTTATCAAAACCACTTGTGCTCATAAGTCCCCGAGAATTCTGTCCTCGAGCACTTCTTCGATCATTTCGGGCGGAATTGCATCCTGGGCCACCGTTCCTGTGGTCTGCGATGTATGGCTGATATAGGTCTTTGTTTGACCGTGGCTCCCTATCGACGTCCCTCAGATTTTTGGCTACGGACCTGTTCGGATATACTTAACCGAAAAGAGTTCCTAATTGGTCATCCTCGACCCTGATCTTCGATTGGTATCGATTATGTACATCGGCTTAGGTCACTGCAGGGTATTCAATCAAATTTTGCTTCAGTTGACGCAATGCTATCGAAATTCGTTCATTCAACCCCTGAGTGAAAGCTTGATCGGCCCAATCATTTGTGACTGGTGCAACTCTATGCGTTCCATTTGAAATCGGGATACGAATTCCCTCATCATTTCATTATCCTTCTTTTTTACTTTGAAAAGGTTCGATTTCCTTGTCGCAACCTTTATGGCCCCGACATGCGCCTTCACGAAAGAGTCTGCTAACATGGCAAATGAGTCAATGGAATTTGGCGGTAGATTATGGTACCAAATCGTTTCCCCCTTCTATAGAGTCTCTCCGAACTTCTTCAATAAAACAGATTCGATCTCATCATCTTCCAAATCGTTACCTTTGATGGCACATGTATAGGAGGTGACATGCTCGTTGGGATCGATGGTCTCATTATACTTAGGTATATTCGGCATGCAAAACCTTTTGGAATGGGTTTAGGAGCCGCACTTGGAGGAAACGACTTTTGTACAAATTTCTTCAAATCCATTCCTTTCAAAATTGGCGATGCCCCTTGTATCAGATCAACTCGGGAGTTGTATGTTTCCACTTTCTTATCATTAACTTCAATTTTTTTTTCTCCCGATTCAATTCTTTTGGTGATCTCCTCGAGCATTTTCATTATTGCAGGATCGATCCCCGATTCGTTATTATTCGACCTCTCCGGTACTGGCTCGGCACATCGGATGGCTTCTGGTTCGACCCCACTCGGAGTTCTACGTTGATTTTGTAGTTTTGCAATAGCGGCTTGATGAGCATGTAGCAATTCGAATATTACCTGTAGACCAACTTCTCCATCTCCTCCACCCTGTGCGCCTTGGCCACCAGATCGGCCTTCTATGCTTACACTCCCTTCGGGGTCTGCGCCCAGGTTCGCATTCAAAGCAATGTGCGAACTGACGTCGACTGGGTTGGCAACCGGTGTCACCCCGAGATCATCTTGTGGCACATCGACTCCTGGAGCAATTACATTATCGTTTTCCCCGTGAAATCCGAGGTCAGTGTCACCATGTATGGGTGCGTTTTGTGAGTTTGACATGTTTTAACCTGAAATCAAAAATACTTGACAAGAACAAGCGTAAAATAATGTGTGTATTATCGGAGTCAGTATTGAATAATCAATATTATCCTTAGTCCCACGGTGGGCGCCAAACTGTTAACCCTAAAATTCGTATAACAATTAAACTTATATTGTGATTTTAAGGTTATGTGATTTCGTCCAATACCAATTTGTAAACGAAAAAATAAATGACTCAATTATACTGTAAAGTAAATCAAACCAGTGCACAAGCAAAACATCGGCCTCTAATTGTAGTAACCTCGAGGTGATATTGTAAGAACAGTAAAGGATGAGCAACTCAGATGAACAGTAAGTAAAGTGAATAGCAAGAAAGAAACGATTCTATATTTTTTTTTTAGTGAGATATGATGATTACAAATGAATTCCTCTTTATATAGTAGAGGAGTACTAATTAAGGTATACTTCTAATTACAATAGGAAATCGTGTCAACAACTGATTAACCGCTATAGATTTGATCCGTTCCGAGATTCACGCCACGATCCTCGACCAATCGCGGATATCTCGTCCTTTCCGTTATAAAGCTATGCCGATATTACTCATAATCTGTCTCTTTCTGGCCTCGATCGACATTGACCTCGATCTGAAAAGAGGCCTCGATTTCGGACTTGACGTCCTAGCTCTTCGACGTAACATTCCTATCTCGACCAAATAGTGAAATCGAGTAGCCCCAATTTGTACCGTATATATCCCTCTAGTTCATTTTGTCACGTTTCCGTTTTATTTCATTTAAAAAAAATGATACTTTTCTATAAAATAATCAAAACCAAATTAACTTTCGTTATCCAATCTTTCACATACTTTATTAATCATCGAAATATCATGACATGTTTAAAATTACAAGTATCAAATTCTTCATAATTTAAGCTTTGTTGCAAATCAAACAATACTGCAACATAAAATGAAATGGCAAAAAAGTAATTCTTAATTACTTTCTTCGTGTCAATTTGATAATATGAAGCAGATGAAGCTGATTACGCTGTTAAAAGAGTATGCCGGGTACAAAATTAATGCACAACTTGCTTATCTCTTTTTATGTATGGCCAAGGGAGAAATTTTCTTCATCGGAAAATTATATTTATATATATTTACTTTTTATGTATATATATAACCGATATTGGATCCCTTTGGCTTATTCATGTATTCGCCTCTTTAGTAGTAAGAAGCCGCTGCCATAGCCGATACAGCTCTAATAATGGCTGTCCCATTATTACTACAATCCATTGAACTCTTATAATTTTCGCACAAAAATCTATCAACAATCTTTTTGCTTTGTCCCACAACCAAATTCTTCCATAATTCCTCCACCATTTCTTCCTCTTCATTTCCACGTTTTTTATACACTTCTGTAGCATCCAATCGATGTACATTCCATCCCTTAACATTTATCAACCTCTTTATTTTCTCTAACTGTTGGCTTGCTAATTTACAGTTGTTGATTTTTACTCCATTAATGGCTTCCTCAAGTAGTTTAATTCTGGTCTCCTCGTCAATGGAATTTGATAATTCAGCCCGAAAATAACGATCGAATTCTGGTACACCAATTGCTTTCCGAATGCCTTTGGAATAATCTGCATTTTTAGGATCGAACATGTTTCTTACCTCGTTGACTAGTCCTTTCTCGACCATTTTGTCCACTCGTTTGGTCAAAAAAGAATTTAGTACGTGCATGGACACGTCCACCCAAAGAAAACAAAAGTTGTACCTGTTAAAAACATAATTAAATTAATAAAAATGTGTTCTCTTTAAGCAAAATAACAAAGAATAAAAGGGATTATTTGCACCATATAGCCTTTTTAACGCCATTTTTTAAGCTCCCGTTTCGTCACAAATTTTGCCAAATTTTTCCCAACTTTTTTTTTTGGCAAAGACCTGTTTGTTCATAAATCTCAAGAGTTGGTTTTGGCCAAAATTTAACTATTACATTTTTTAAAATTGTCCCAAACTTTTGTATTTTATAAAAAAGCCCACCATTTAATAATTTGTAACAATGTTGTTTCGTCTTCTCGGTTATTCGACAGTGTATTATGTAGTTCATTATAAAATTGATAATTTTGTAGTAAATTTATTTATGTTCAGAACTATGGTTGTGATAATAATAATGAATGGTTTTGATGAAGATACTGTGGATATTTGTGATAGTTTTTAGAACTTGTAAATATACGTCATGTTTCATGTTTTTTCAAAAAATAAAGTGAAACATGTTTTGAAAACTTATGTCCAACAAATTTTCATCTTCAAGCCGAACTTCACCCAATCAGATTTTTCAAAACAAAATTGGGAATCTATGGTCAAACGCTAGCTAAATTCCATTAGTCCATTGGCTTTGCCTTAAATAGCTTAATGAATTTATTGGGGGGCAAGTGCACATATAGCCATTCTCATGGATGTTATTTAGAGATTAGCTAGTACTTATTTTGCCTTGAAATTTTAAACTAAAAATCTTAACTTCGGGATATTTTTGTTCCAAAACTAAAAAACTAAAATTCTGGACTCACTGACTAATTCTTAAATAGCAGACCTTTAGAGAGGCTACCTGGTGTCATTTCTACAATTTTTTTCAAACAAATTTAGCCCAATGGACTAATGGGGACATAATTCAAAGTCTGGTCTCAAAAAATGCTCTCCAAAAATGTATACTTTCTAAGGGCAAAATACAAGATTGACTGGTCGGAAAAATAATTGTATTTGCTAGTCAAAAAAGCGTATAAATATGTATATAATATTCATATATAAAAAAAATATACGTTTTGCCGGATATTATTTTTGGGAGTAACTAAAAAATGTACAGCTCTCACTGTCTCTAATACTTCAATCTTTTAGATGATATATAATCACACATTTCAATAGTACCTCGTATATAATTCGTAGGTTTTATCGTAGATGAGTGCCTCGATGAACGAATTCGATCCTCCGACGATGATCGAAAGCTTCCCACGGCAAGTAATGGAGTTAATAGCAAGTGAAGCCATGTCACAAAAGTTCTTGGCTGTGAACTCTTTATGAGGATCAATAGCACCTAATAGATGATGAGGTATTCCACAACGTTCTTCTTCAGTAATTTTGTTTGTTGCAACATCAAGTCCTTTGTACACTTGTATTTTGTCGGAGTTGACAATTTCTCCCCCGAAATGAGTGGCTAAGTCGACGGAGAGTCTTGATTTTCCGGCGCCGGTGGCTCCCATCACCACCACAATCTTGTCCATTTTGGGTGGTTGACGGTGAAATGGCATATTATCGAGGCCAACGTTGCTAATACGTAAGGATGGCCATGTTTGGTTGCACATTATTGTTGATATTCTCATACCAAGTATACGTAAATTGTGAGGAAGTTCTTAAGAAATGCTAGTATATTTGTTTATGATAAATCAATGACTGATGGAGAAAATCAAGAAAGAAAGAAAAACAAAGGAAATTCGGAAATATTCTAGTGCTCCTCCTCTTTTAGATGGTTGTATATATGCTGAGTATAGCATATGCATGGAACTACTTGTTTTCTATAACCAAATAAGAGGCGAGTCGAGTATTTATGGCGGAGTATCAATTTAGGGGCGGAACTAGAAAGTTAGAACCCGTTTGACCATAAATTTTACCAAAATAAATTTGGATTTTATTTGGCAAATATATGTTTGGCTATAAATTTTGTTTATATTTTGGCAAAATTTCAAATCTCAAACCCCAAACCAGCTCAATAGCTGATTTTGGGCCAAAATATTACTATTAGAAGTTTTAAAAGTTGTTCCAATTTTTTGTATTTTATAAAAGAGCCCACCATTTATTATTTTGTAACAACGTTGTTTCGTCTTCTCGCTGATCTGATAGTGTATCATGTAGTTCATTATAAAAATGATAATTTTGTATCAAATTTATTTATGTTCAAGACTTGGTTTGCGATAATATAATGAATGTTATTGATAATGGTATTGTTGTGATAGTTCTTAGAATTTGTGGGTATAGGTCATGTTTCATGTTTTTTTAAAATAAATTTGGGAAATATGTTTTGAAAACTGATGTCCAAACACATTTTCATCTTCAATCCAAACTTCACCCAAATCAGATTTTTCAAAACAAATTTGAGAATGTATGGTCAAATGCTAGTTTAGCGTCGGGTTCGGCAAACCCAATAATTTTAGTTCAAATTCTATGTGTATTAAAAACTTCAACAAATATGTATAAAAACAATAATTCAGAATTCAGTTATTTATATGTGATGTCGCTGTCATAATATCTTGAACTCATAAAATTTTAAATCTTTGTTTCGTCTATTAATACTGTCAAAATTTTCAATAATAATCTTGTTTGTTTCGATATTTTTTGGTTGCTATAATGATGTTATAGAAAGGTCTAATTGTATACTAAATTATCTATATAAAGTGGTCAAGCTCAAGCAGGCTGGTCCAATTATTATTAAGGATAAAAGAAAGGGAATAATGTTTTTTCGGATACTTTTATTCTTATATTGTACTATAGATTTCGCATATTTAAATTCAACAACATACAACACTTTTCACCTTTTAGTTATTCTCAGTCACGAGTCGTTGAAAGTGACTAGGTACCCCCTAATGACTTTTTGGGGTCAGTTTGTTTAACTCAAGATAACATAAACAATTTCTTTAATTAGTTTAACCAAATGGTCATTGATACGCTTGTTTCTGATAAGCATATGCTTAGTTTTCTTAATAATCAAATGGGAGATAAATAATCTTAAAACTAAACAAGAGACTCTAGAATTTGAGCTCCTGATAATGTATTGAATTCTGACCTCATGAGGACAAACGGTTGAAGAGACAATAAAATAAATAAAGTGTGCTCTCGTTGAGAGCTTAAGCTTTTAGATGAGTTGGTCACATATTTTAACATGATATCAGAAAGACAGAGGTTCTGAGTTCGAGTGTTACCGTTACCGTCACCATTAAAAAAATAAATTTTCACGTTCTAGACAAATTAAAAAAATGAATGAAGCATGTACGTGAGAGAGCGTGTTAAAGAAACAATTAAGTAAATAAAGTGTGCTCTCAGAGTTTAAGTTTGTAATGAAATGGTCACACACATCAACACGAACATGAATCATTGTAATGAAATGGTCACACACATCAACACGAACATGAATCATAGCCTAACTTATCTCAACTGAAAATATTTTTTTATTTGTTTGTTTATTCATTTATAATTTAATTAACAATCAAGCTAAGAACAACTTTCTCTTCAATTTATCATGAAAAATTCAAATAAACCAAATCGAAAAAGGTTATTTTTCTATGGTAATGGTAAGTTTGTTTTATGGGTAATGCTCACAATGACATGCCAATGAATGTATACTCACTCCAATCCGTTCAAATTTGTACGGAATTAACTAATCATATGTTCATGGACTAAATTTGATACTTCTAATCTTACTTTAGGTAATTTAAGAAACACTCGTCCTCTAGCAAAGCGAAGCTAGAATTTAAAGTTTACGGATTTAAAATTCTAGTCCGCTTAAATTATTGAGTTATAAACTAATAATTGATAAATATTTAATAAATTTTTAAAATAAATACAAGATATGAACCAAGGTTATTGAACCCAATCGAACCCGTATTTTGCATCCTAGCTCCACCCGACCCTGCTCCAGCTAAATGTGGAGTTGATTACTCAGATGATCACTGAACTTTGCAAAATGATAGAATAAAGTCACTGAACTTTATTTTGTAACAAGAAAATCACTCAACTATTCCTAATGCACACAAATAATCACTCAACAAAAAATATCAAATTTTCTGGTGGAAAAAAATGACGTGGCAGTCTACATGGAATTTTTATTGTTTAACCAAATAACACCCAAATAAAACATCCACACCCAACCCGACCCGACCCGACCCACCAAATAAAAACCCACCCACTTAATAAAATAAACACTAGAGACTACCCAAACCGTCCACCGTTATTTCACGCTTCTTCTTCTTCGTGGTTTTCATTCTAGTCCAAAATTAAGCTTTTCAACATGAAATTGAAACGTGCTTCAAGTATAAAAAATAAAAAATCTGAAGGGATTCATCTCTTCCCCACAAACATTATTTAAAGTGAAATTGAACCACTATGCCAAGGGTATTGCACAGAACATGAGAGAAAATGAGGTACTCTTAATAAATATTATTTTTTGTCTTTATATGATAAAACTTTTTAAGGTGCTCTCTGTTGTTATTGAAGACAACAGGTTAGTATTTTTTAATATTTTAGGTGTTAAAATATTTTATATATGTGGGGTT
Organism: Nicotiana undulata; assembly: GCA_005239495.1. Taxonomy (NCBI): domain Eukaryota; kingdom Viridiplantae; phylum Streptophyta; class Magnoliopsida; order Solanales; family Solanaceae; genus Nicotiana; species Nicotiana undulata. The sequence goes on along the minus strand of MDKH01072175.1, from coordinate 38,979 downwards.
AGGGTTTATTATATACGGATTTAATATACATATATATATATATATATATATATATATATATGGGTTTCTAATTCTTTTGGAAGTAGGGTTTCTGATTATATGGGTTTTAATATATATATATATATATATATATGGTTTCTGACTATATGGGTTTAATTTGTTATAGTTTAGGATTTTATATAATTTTAATTATGATTCTCTAGTGTTTATTTTATTAAGTGGGTGGGTTTTTATTTGATGGTTCGGATCGGGTCGGGTGTATGTGCAGAGTTTAATGTTTTGTTTGGTTAAACAATAAAAAATTCTATGTAGACTGCCATGTCATTTTTTTCCATCAGAAAATTTGATATTTTTGGTTGAGTGACTATTTGTGTGCATTAGGAATAGTTGAGTGATTTTTTTGTTACAAACAAAAGTTCAATAACTTTATTCCATCATTTTACAAAGTTCAATGATCATCTGAGCAATCAACTCGCTAAATGTGGTTTTTTCGATCGGTGGTCAAATTGCCAGATTGGAAATTGTCTTTTTGGAATAAATACCTAAGGAACAAAATGAAATGATCATACAAAATTACTGCTAATGGAAGTCGAATCATGTTTTGTCTCTAATCCTTTTTTGTTTTTCTCAACCTTGATAAAGTTGAGCGAATTAGCTTATCCACGCGAATTTTGTTTTTGTTTTAATTAGGATCGAAGAGCGTATAGAATAGTACCAAATATGGTGCATTAGTAATATAAGATTAATAATGCTTAAATTAGTTCTGCTGTATAACTATTTTTTATTGATAGTTTAATTTGATGTATTAAAGGTTTTGAAAAGATAGTTCTCTCCTTATACATGCTTATCCACGTATTAAAGATTATGATATTGCTAATGCCATATAATTTGCTATGTATAAAAATAACTGAACAAGATATAATTAATACGTTAGTTATACATAAGTTGAAAAACATTACCAAACAAAGGATTAATAATACCAAAATTAATACATGTATTATTTTTCCTAATACATCTTACCAAACGACCCCTTAGTTAAACTAATTTTGATCGCACCAGATATGTCAACTATAAATACAACGTTTCCTACCAAGAAATTCTTCATTCCCGCAATTCAAATTAAAATCTCTAATTAAGAATTAAAGAATTTCAACCATATATACATTTTGGTGGTAATACAAGTACAAACAGATCTAACATTATAATATTAACTATGCCTTTATCCTATCCATGAAATCAAACACGATTTTAGGATTCGCAAGCTAATTAAACAAAGGAAGATTAGTGCTATTGAAATGAAAAGAATGATTCTGGATAGAAAACAATCACTTATTTAACTTGATCATCTTCCTTTCCCTCCCAACTAAATATTTTTTATTCAGTTAGGTTCTTTAATTATGGTGGATAACAATTTGTTCATTTTATTTATGGACCAAGCCTACCGATAAAGGTATCTACGCGATCAAGAGGTAGAATTGAAAGATTCACTCGTCTATACCTTTTTAACATGTTTTGAATTAGCCTTTTGAAGTACCAAGGGACAACCACAAATAAGGGAACAACACTTTTTGCACCAAAATACGCAGAGCGGATCTAGGATTTAAAATATATGTGTTTAATATTTGAATTATTTAATATTGAACTCATTATATTATTAAAGTTATGAATTCACGTGCCCTGAAATACGATATGAGCCTAGGTAGTTAGTGCTCGTATATGGTCATAGAAAATGTGCAAGACAACTGCAAAGATATGGTCCTTGAACAATGGACCATTTCAGATTTGGGTTAATCACTAGAAATTGACCACTCCTTAACACTGGATCCTCCTTGACTCAACTTATGTTAGAAACACCCACAGGACAGATGTCCTTGCTTTTCCTTTTGGCCCAAATTGGCAGATTTTATGTTCAGTCCTACTGATACCGAACATGTAAATGAGTCTAGCTAATTTTTGGATTGATAACTAAAAAATATATGCATAATTGAAAATAGCTAATATTTTGCTGAAACACAGAAAGTTTCAGCTAATTTGCTGGATTATGGAGCTCATGTGTATAAACTCCCATCATATTATGTTGGAACTCCGACGTCGGAAAATTCCAGCATAATATGCTGGATTATGGAGCTCCTGCATATAAACTTCCAACATATTATGTTGAAAATCCAAGCACATTACGAAATTCCAGCACATTATACTGGAATCTCATATGTAAAAAATTCAAACTCCAGCATATTATGCTGGAATCAATGTCATCAAAGGCGCGTTTAAAGAGCGCTTAAGCCCTAGAGCGAGGCTCAGAACATGTTGAGTGCTTCGCCTCGCTTAATAGGCACTTCAGTGTTGTCATCAAGGCTCTAATGCATATTTTTCCTTGCCAATGAGCGTAAAGAGGCGACACAAAACAATCAACATTTCGCTTTATCGTAATTTTTCTTCAATTTCTTTGTTTATATATTTGGTATTAATACGTGTAGATATTAGTCTTCGACTACACATACATATCTAACTTTATGTCCTGATATTTTACTTGGGATATAGCACCTGATAAAACTAAATTACTCTCTTGCAGAAGAAAAATAATAACAACAACAACAAACCCAGTAAAATCCCACAGTTTGTTTAACAAATCACCATATCTAATTTATCACTTTTATTTCTTTAATCCAACCCCTAGTCAAGTTTAAACTAGAGGACAGATATCGTAGTAAGTCTATAAGTGTCACAAACTCACTAAAGTCTAACCACACATCATTATATATATATATATATTAAACTGCGTATAATTCAGTGTCACATTTATTTAACATTTTAATTATCTCCCACGCATATTTTACTTTTCAAAATATTGGTGCTACTACATTTTTCTAAATCTCAATTCTGTTCCAGAGAAATCAAGATTGAATCTCAATCTTAACCACATGTCAGTCTTCTCAATATTGAATTTTTAATTTCCTGCAACTGCGAGACAAGGCTTCCTAACATAGTTCAAAATAAACTTGTATACTATAATTGTCAATTTCGATTTTCATGAGCTTCATTGTATTCCATTTAATAACATGGAAATAGTATAAAGTAAGCCGTTATAAGCTCCTCTATTCAGATAAGTAGATCAATAGAATCACAAATTCACATGCCATTTGCACAAATAAGGAAAAAACATTAGTTGTTAGAATTTTACCCGAATTGTCAATCTACTCTTTACAAGTTCAAGAACATATGTCAGTAAAGGGCAGTCCGGTGTACTAAACTCTCGCAATGCGCGGGATCCGGGAAAGGGCTACGCAGGCTTACCCTGCATTTCTGCAAGAGGCTGTTTCCACAGCTCTAACACATAATCTCCTAATCACATGACAATAACTTTACCAGTTACGTCAATGCTCCCTTCAGAGGGCCAACGACTATGAAGGAGGGAAAAGGAGTTTTAACCATGGAACTGAGTAAAGTGTATCAAAAAAGAGAGAGAAAGAACGTGTATTGAGAATTTTATCGGTAACTATGTGAGAAAATCTGAAAAAGAAGGGAGAAAATCTGAAATTAGCGTCTATAGTGGCTTAAGGTTAGGATGTAACCATAATTAGATATTTTGCTATAAAGGATAAAAGGTAGCTATATAATATATATTTTTTAAATGATATTTATTTAAAATAAATAAAGTATTAAGCTTTGCTATAGGGGGTAAAAATTCCTAAAATTAAAAGGCTAATAATATTGTGGGAGGTCATAACAGGCTATAATAAAGCCCAGATTTTGTCGATTGGGCCTTCGACGGCCCAAGTTCTATGGCCACATAAAAATACGACGCCGTTATAACGGGAGCTTGTTTCATTTTTGAATAAACCCTGGCGCTGCTTTGCCCTAAACCGTGGTGGTCGTATTCGATCTTGCTTCGACTTAAGCCCTAGTGTGTTCTTCAATTTCTTCAGCAACAAAATGAAGCTCGTCAGGTCCGTTTAAAATCTTCAATTTATTCAAAATTCTTTTTTTTATCCTTTTCTTACGGTGAGCTTAGTCATGGATTTAACTTTGATTTTCTATGCAGATTTTTGATGAAGTTGAACAACGAGACCGTATCAATTGAGCTAAAAAACGGCACCGTTGTTCATGGAACCATTACAGGTCATTCTCTCTACCTTTCTGTCAATTATTTTGTGGCTTTTTATTCTTAATGTATAATACATATAGCTATGTACTTACTAGGTAGCACCCTAGTAAATTTCTTAAGAAAAATCTGCATTTCCGTAATAGCTGTATTAGTCACGCCAATTCGATACTGTAGTTGCTGGGAGGAATATGCAAGTTGCTGAAATGAATTTTGGTTAACGTGACATGTTAAGTTCCTTTATAGGTCATGAATGGTAACTGCAATAGCTTACCTCACTTTCCTTCATTACCACCATTAGCAGAGTTAGATTCTGGATTTGAATTTTATGGATCTTTTTGTTGATTAAGTAATTTGTTTCATTAGAAGAAAAAGCATAAAAAAGATGCAAGATTACAAGGAGCTTAATGACAGGGCACAGAAATACTGAAGAACAGAAGTGAGTTGCTAGCCCCTATACAATGTATCAATCTAGAACAAGAGTGCTAACAAATACCAAAAAGTGTCAATACTAATTATTGGGACAATTTTGTCCAGCAAAAAAGAGTAGTTAAACATTTGGCTTTAAGTGAGTGGTTTGGAGTTGAGATGCCAATCAAAACATCTTCTGCTTCTCTCGTTCCATAGAATAGACACCAAAAAATAATTGCAAGGATCGTAAGCAAGATCTTTTTGATGGACTTATCAACTTTCCAAATATTCCAACTCAAATATGCCTCTCTCAGATTCTGTGGCATGATTGAAGTTTATGGATTTCTACGGCATCTCAAGATAATGTACTAGAGTAAATGGGTTCAATAGATATTTAGTGAAATTCTTAAGACATATACATGTTCGGAGCAAAAGCTACCAGGTTCATGTGAACCCATAGGTTACACTATAGCTCCGCCTCTGAACACGATTCTCTGCCACTTTTCTGAATCTTTTCCCTTCTTCTCCTCTCTAATTCTCTCCATTTCTTCCTCTGAAGTTCTGTTCAAACGCCAATAAGAGTTTGCTTGGCTATTTATGCCTATATCGATATTGTTTGTGTCTAGAGCATTTGTAACTCCGCTCTGTTAATTCATTAATTCAACTCTGTTTGATAATAAGTATATCTCTACTTCTCTTTCATGGCTGTACAAGTTGAAAGAAATTGATGTGTTCTATAGTTGCTATAATTGTTCAATAATTTCTTCCTAAGAAAAGTTTTTCCAGTACTATGGGTGACTTTGTTTTAGGCTCTCTAACACCGATATAATATCCTTCTCAAGAAAATATGTAAGGACCCATGATGAAAATTCTAATCATCAATGACTTTTCGCGCATTCAAATACAACTATCTTGCCTCCCAAATAGTTGGGTTGGCTATACGAATGATGAATTCACTATTTCTGTTTTGCGCTATTCAGACTATTTCATTAATTCACAGTTACCCGTTCACTGACATAGAAATCTCTAAGCAAACTAAAAAAGAGGAACTTGGTGGCATGAACATGGTATTTAAAGCATGTTTTTTGTTATTTTCTTAAGATCTTTAATGATTTAACTCCATTTCACATAATCTTTTCTTTAAAATTAGTGGCACTTCTATGTGCATATTCTGGACTATCTGGCTGGAGAGAAATAGAGTTTGTTTTGATGGGCAAAAATGTAAAGCAAGTGTTTTCACTTTGGTGTAAAAGTAGTCTAGTTGATGACGAAGATCATTGTATGGGGTTTCCGGAGTTGTTAAGGAGATGTTGTAATATTGCATGGATATTCTCAGCAGTCCTTTATAATTCAGTGGTACCATATTCTTGTTCCCCCCCCCCCCCCCCCCCAAAAAAAAACTGTGCTACCATCATGGTACTTTCTTTATAAACTTTGACCTTTTAAAAAAATATTCAAAACTATGTATGGTTGGGGTACAAAAGAAAAAGACAAAGAAGCTTAGGAGAAATGCAAATAAAAGAGGAAACTTATGAATTCATTTCTTTTTAGGTATAAATGTACAGGAAGCAAAAGTAGATGGGTGTATATCCCTCTATCTATATTACATAGTCTATCTAAACTTTGATGGAAAAATGAAACGTATTTGTCTTTCTTCTCTTCCAATCATTCAAACAACCAGATGTACATGGCTACCCTGCACTGAAGGGAGGAAATCAGTAGACAATCGATACTTCACTTAAGGAAGTGATTAGTAGGATTTATCTCCTTTATGCTACCCCTCCCATTATAGAACCAAACAATGTACGAGTTGCATCTAAATCTAATGGCAACTTGAGTTTGAGATATATTATTTTATATACTTCTAAATCTTCAAGGGTAAGACCATAACCATTATTTTGCGTCCAACAATATGACCTAGTGGTAGATAGAGTGTGTACAAACCCGGAGGCCAGAGTTCAACTCTGTGTTGCTTAGATCCTCCAAAGATTCCACCACACCCGTGTCAGGTCGTTCATAACTGCATTACTTTTGGATTGCCCGATACAAACTGGTAGCTTTTTTGGAGGATCCGAGTAACATATGTTTAATTCCCGCAGAGACCAAAATTATCGGTGATTTCTTTCCATCTTCCTAAGTCATGGTGGGCAGAGTTACCTGATACCTATGCTGGTTGGATGGTTGGAGGTAACAGGTACCAGTGGAATAGTCGAAGTGCACGCAAACTAACTTGGATACCACACTATAAAAAAGACCATAACATTATTTTGTTGATACAATAGGTCTATGATGTAATGCTCTTCCGGAATTTAAGTAATGTAAGTCAACTATGTTTTGCACGTTGCTATAGATTATTTTGAGACCACTGCACTTAGTCGTCTATACAAGTGGAAAATTCTATGCTGGAATTATTTGGTCCAAGAGCTTTCTTATTTTCTGTGCAGCACCATGTTGCCTTTACCACATTGTTCTCCAAAATGTGCATTAGTTGCCGTTATCCCCACAAATATGATATTGATTGACAATCTTATGTTCATTGGTCATTTCATCTGTATAAAAAACTTGATTACCTAGTTGTTGCTATACCATAACTCTATGGTGTAGAATTGAGTATATAAAAAATAACATGATGATCGATGCCTTAACTTGTGTGGATTGTAGTTGTTTATGTGAGGTGTGAGTAAGCTATTATTTAATGTTTGAGGTTAAAGTAGGACAGAAGCTTAACACAGCAAGTTGAGTACCAAGACTGGTGGAGTTTGATATTTGGGCATGTAGAACTAGTGAAAATAGTGAGAACTAATTGGCGTATGGGATGTCATGTACTCCTTGTCAAAAGAAAGTTTCTTTATCAAAAAGTATGGGAGATGCCCTTTACTTCCACCCCCCCCCCCCCCCCTCCCCCCCTCTTTCCTATAAAATGCACATACACGATAACTTTACCATGCAAAATAAGCATGCAATCACGGGTCCTAATTTTGAACAGAAGCTCTAGTTGATGGCTATGTATTGCAGTTTGAAAGTTATCTCTGTTTTGGAGAACAAGGATAGTCTGAAATAGATATTTGCCCTATTCTCTTCTAATTTATAGACCTCTATGCATTCTTCCATAATCTGTTGGATGACCTCTCCGTGCTTTCTGATTTTTATTCTGTGAGTGGTTGCTATGCTAACAGAAAATTGCTAGATATATTTGGGATATAGATATATGTTCTCTAGCCTATTGGTATGTGTTTTCCTACTAACTAGTCATAATGGCTACTGATCTATCTACTTAGTAAAACTGCTGAATTGGAGGGCTGCGAGGTGTTTCTAAGTAGCGTTTAATTTTTATAGGTGTGGATGTTAGCATGAACACGCACCTGAAGGCAGTCAAACTTACACTAAAGGGAAAGAATCCAGTGACGTTGGATCACCTGAGTGTAAGGGGTAACAATATCCGTTATTACATCCTCCCTGATAGCTTAAATCTTGAGACTTTGCTGGTGGAAGAAACACCTAGGGTGAAGCCGAAGAAGCCAACAGCTGGTATTGTCATATTCTCAAGGACTATGTTCAAAAGTTGTTTATGCCTTCTGGCTGTATGGGTTACATATCCTTAATGCTTGGTCATCCTACTAATATCCCCTTCCTTTGATTCTTCCTCTTCAGGAAAGCCTTTGGGACGTGGTCGCGGGCGTGGTCGTGGACGTGGACGTGGTCGAGGCCGCTAAATGCATTCCAGCTCTTCTAATTTTTTGCAGTATGTCTATGTTAACGTATATGTATGGATGGAGAGATTTGCTCGTAGTTTTCCAGCGGAAAATAGATCAGTCTCATGCAACAATTTATTCTGGATCTTTAATATCAGAGCATGGTGTTTTCTTGCATCATATGGGCCACTAGCATTAATTTCGTATCTCGTTCACTTCTGTTCCGCCTAAACAAGGCAGAACAATTATGGTTACTTTTGCATCCGGCCAGTTGCGTTCCTCCCTTTTTATTTTCCTTACTATAAACTTCTCCTCTGTTTGCTTCCGCTCGGCCGCAATTAAGGCATCGAGTTTCTTCACAGAAGGACAATCCTTGTAGCCATGACTAGGGTCCTTGCAGAGGTAACAACCATTGCGGGGACCAACTTCCTTCTTCCTTTGGTGATACCGGTCGCGCCAATGAGACGCCTTGTTGCCTTCTTCCTTGGAATTGCGACCCGGGGCAGCAGCTTGCTTGCCCTTGTCTCGATATCCATGATCTCCACCAGATTTGAAGTTGGTGTCCTTTGCCTTCGTGGCTTCTGTCCTAAAATCATTTAAGGACTCAGCCACCGCGATAGCTGCGTCGACATCTTTGACTTGAAGCCGCTGCAATTCCTGTTTGGCCTAGTTTTGAAGGCCATCTATGAAATAGAACAAGTCATCACTTGACATGTTGGGAATCTACAGAATGAGTTTAGTGAACTCCTGCATGTACTCACGAATGGAAGTTGTCTGTTTGTTCTCTCTCAACTTTCGACAAGCCTCTTTGACAACATTTTGGGGGTAAAATTGGTGTTTCAGTTTAAACTTGAACTGTTCCCAGTTCTTAATGGAGCAAGTGCCCTTCTCCATGTCTGCTTTCTTTCTCCTCCACCACATCTTAGCAGTGTCGGCTAGATACATCGTTGCTGCCTGGATCTTGGCGGCCTCATCAACGATGTTGAGGTGCTCAAAGTAGTCCATCTTCCAGATGTTCTCTACGTCTTGAGCGTTTCATTCGCCCCTAAACTCCTTCGGTTATGGGCCCAAAGCTTTTTTCACTGCATTAACCTTTACCAAACCTCCATAGTGCTAACACTTGAAGGAAGAAAAAAAAGGACTGTTCGGACATCGGCCTGATCTGTTGAGTACAGTTGTTACTGAAGTAGGAGAAAGGCCAAAACATTTCTATCAGTAACATTTGTCTAATTGAGTTGGTGATATAGTTATCTGTAGTGTTTGCAGACCGGCACACATTTTCCTTCATAATTTAGTCTTTTATGCATGTGTGTATCTGGACTTTCTTTTCCTAACTTGTTTATCTGTCTAACACTAAGAATCTATCAACTAGCGCTCAATCTATAAATCAACAATCTGTAATTCATTTTGGTTTTCAAGCTGTATTTTTGCATTTTGATTCCTTTCACCCAGTAACGTTCCAAACCGTCAAAACAACAGCCAATAGTAGTGCTTTTTCTCTTAATGAAAATGAGTCGGGTTGGTGGGATAAGGGATTATAGTTTTGAATCCAGGATTAGCAATCTGAGGATTGTTTATATCATAATTGTGGTATTATTTTTGTACCACATTCTGTATGGGATAACAATTTTCAGAATAAAACAACTAAATGTCATTTTTTTTTCTCGAAGTTTTTTAGGAAAGACGAGGTAAAAATTAGAAATATAAACAAAACTCATATTTATATTATAATATCCAGTATTTTTAGTCTAATGAACTTAACATATATTACTACAACAAGTCCAGTGAGTTCCACAAGTGAGCTCTGAAGAGTAATTTATACGTAGATCTTATCCCTGCTCTAGGAGGCAAGAGAGGAGGGAGTAGATGAAAAGAAGCATAGGCCACCAATAGTAACAACAACAGCATATTAAAAAAAAAAAAGAATATTGTCATTATTTAATTCTCTTATTATAATTTAGGGATAACTTATTGTCCAACCAAACAACCCCTAAGTTTAATTTGGACCAAATTGGGAATTTCAGACCCCAAGAAATTGGGCCCAATTGAATTCCGTCTTAATAGCGCTAACCCGAAACTTTTGTCTCACTATAAAGAATAGAGTAATAGTAAATCGTCCCGAGAGCTGCGACCTAAAACCCTCATCTCTACGGCAAAATAATTGGAATTTGGCGGTCAATCATCAATGGCGAAGAATAACTCATTGAAATCGACAGCAGTGGTATTTGGAGCCCTAGCTTTTGGATGGCTGGCAATTGAGCTCGCTTTCAAACCGTGGCTTGATAAAGCTCGAGCTGCCATGGACAAGTCTGATCCTTCTCGGGACCCCGACGATGATGACGCCGATCAAACTTCAGAAGCCGATAATTCTCAGGTCGATGTTGATCCTCCCGAAAAAAGCAACTGATTTTAGAGTTCGGATTAATTTTTGGGCTGTAAACCCTAATATATATATCGTTTAACTTGGTAATACAGTAAAAACAACTTTTAGGAGTATTACTAATGTGGTGACTTCTTCGTTTCTGTTTTTCTGGTTCTTCAAAAAATATTTCAGTTTCTAATTGTTACTATTTACCTTGTGAGATTAAAAAAAATATTGCAAAAGTTACTAATTCGATTCAAGTTGGAATTTCAGCTACCTGCTGGTGTTGATTGGATTTGGTTAGAGAGAATGTTACTAGGATTAAATTAGCTTTAGAAAAATATTAACTTGATTTGGTATTCATAGGGTGTCATTAGATAAGTATTTGCTATGTTGGAGTACGTTTTATCTTTTGAAAATGGAAATGTGAAAGTAGTAAGTTGAGAAGATGTCACACAAGACCAACAATGATACATAATGTAAGATTATAAAGAATTTGATTAATATCAGGACATACAAAAATCCAATGCTACTTTGTTTAAAAATAATGTTTTAAGGCCAAACTAGGGGTCTTTTAAAACTGTATTTGTCTAAATCTCACTTTACAGCATACCACCTTACAACTTATTTAGATGGTTGTTACATATCGTTTTATATTGTATTGTATTGTATTCTAGTGTATCGTTTAATGAATATAATGTTTGGATATACTGTATCGTTTGAGTTTGTTTCATGATATCACACAATAATAATAAACTTGTAATATTATAAAGAAAAATTGTAATACGGGATAAATTATTATATAAGAAGGTAAGGTAAATGATAAAGTAAATTTATTTAATAATAATGAAAGGAGAGATCAGAGAAAAAATAAGGTAACGATATGACCACATCAAATCGGTCGGTACGTAACGCCGAATTTAACGATACGATACAATAAAATTTAAGTAACAATCAAACGAACATTGTATGTAAAATAACAATACGATACACTACAAAATGTAACACCCGTCCAAACTAGCTGTTAGATGTCATCTCTGCCCAACAGTCCGGTCTTTTCTTTAATCTGTCTTAAATAATAACGTGTGGGGAAGTAGTTTTCCTCTTACAATATTTCTGTACAGTGTTACACATCTCTACATACAATTTTTACCACCTTTCCACCTGCAAAAGAATCACCAAGAGGAATAATTGTTTATTGATTGTTTTGTATGGTTTCACACTTTCACTTCCTATTTCTCTTTCCGTAATTTGTATTTTATATAGAAGAATACCCTTAACAAATCACAAATCTCAAAAGGAGATTTAGACCTTTAACGTGTTGTTGTTGATCCATCATACATCAAATAATATACAAAAAGATTGTCTATAGTGGATACACTGCATATAGCAGCAAATAAAGGGCAGACATAAGAATTTGGAAAAACTATTTTTTTGCTGATTTTTCACACACAGACAGAGATTGTTGAAAGGATGCTGTCATTAAATTCGATTTGTACTTAATTTCGCATAATCTCACCAGATTCATGGCCTATATACATGAATAATAGGTATGTCCAAACGCCAATAATTTTGATACAAATTCAATTTCACAAAAAAATTCTAATTATTTTTTAGGATTGGGGACTGTTATAGACAGTTGAATAGCAATTAATCACTTTTCAGTTAATGAAATGGTGAGGATGACATGAGATTTTAGTAAGTTTTTATATGTAAATTCATAGTCCGCCCTAATGACAGGTGCAGGCAGCACTTAGCTCTCTTTGCACGAAACAATAAAGAACTATTGTGGCATCGTGGGTGAATTTAAGTTGGCTGACATATGTCTTCTACTTATTAGCTGTATTAATTAACACTCATTTCGGTACTCTCTTATCTCGATTACAGCCATTCGTTTAACAAATCAAGAAATTTAGCTACTGCACTTGATGTTAATGTGATGTATATTTTGAAATTTTTATCTCTAATAGTTTAAGTAACCGTTTACCCTAAAAACACATGACAATTGAATTGAATTTATACGTGGTTTTAAGGACACGCGATTTCACTTAGTACAAACTAAAAAAATAAGTAAATTGATATTAAAATTGATTGTAAAGAAAAATAAAAGCAAACCGAATGAGATATACAACTTTGGCCCTCGAGCTAAGTTGCCCTCGAATCGAATGAATAAGCAAATGAGATATGAACAAAGTAACAGAGTATTGAAAGCTTAAGAGAAATATTACTTTGTATTGCGTGAATATAACGGTTTTACAAATGAATGGACCCCCTTTATATAGTATGGGAGTCCTACTATGGTACAACTCTAAATACAGTAAGAAATTCCATGATTGGCTAATTAATCGGCCTCATCTTGATACATGCCGAGATTTCCTCTGTGATCCTTGCTCGTTACGGATATTTCGGCTTACCGTTACTTGACTAGGTAAACTTCCATCGGTCTTGCTCGATCTCTGCTCTGCTTGGTCTCGATCTTGGCTGATCTCTACCTTGATCGGTCTCTGGATTACGGGCTCAACAATCTAACTCCGCACTATGGCTCGATATAATCACGAGGCCGAACCGTGACCTATCATGATCTAATCTCGATTAGTCATAAGAAGGGCAGACCCGTTCTGACCTATACAGATAGTCTCGTCGTTTCTTAGAAAGAAGGTGATGAGAAATGACATGAATCCCCGAACTCCATCTCGATGGGTGATGATGTCAGTGACGAGACCGATCATGATGCTAGCGACGAAACGTCCCGTCGATCCAGTTACCAAGGCATTAAATGCCTGTCAATTGCTGGTCGACCACTATCAGTTCTGAATCGTCGCCTCCAACCTATAAGAACCTCAACCCTTCATCATTCAAACTTTTACAATCAATGCTTCTTCTGTTCTTGATTTCAAAAAAACCTTTCACTTCATAATTTTCATACTCAAATTTCTTGAACTCTAATCAACCGCATATCATCCTTACTTTTTTTCCTTATTGTTCATAAATGGCTAAAACTTCTAAAATCGTGCCGCAAAAAGAGGCTGCTTCCTCATCATGGCCCGCCGGTGATGAGGCTGCGACAGAGTCCCTCCCTAAGAAATTCGTTCTGAGAGGGTGCCCAAGCGTCACCGACTTCAATATAGAAAAAGACCCCCTCGGTGAAGGGCTGATGCGAACCGATGTCGAGGTATATATGCACCATCATCATGGACATCCTCAAAAAGGTTAAGGGGGAGTATAACTAGGTGAACAAGAACGTGGTCGTTCCTTCTCCTGAGGAATCAATTACTACTTACGTGTAGGGGTATCTAAGTGTTTACACTTACCTCATCACGTTTAGTCCCTTCGACCCCATCATCATCGCCTTCTGTAAAAGATACAATGTCACCCTAGGCCAAATTCGCACTTCGTTATGGAGAATAGTCATTCTCCTCTGTTTCTTCACGAGCAAAATCAAGGGATGTCCCTTCACCCTTGATCACCTCATACGCCTTTACGGTCTCCGGCTCTACCGAGAAGGACTGATTAAGTTTGCCCGCCGGGCCAGTAGAGCCTCGTTTACAGCATAGACGAGTCTCGGGATCGAGGCTAGATGGGTCGATTTGTCCGAATAAGGACTTCGAACCTGATCCCTGCTGGAGACATGTTGTTCCCTAAGAAGTGGAACATGAAACGTAGGTAGATTTCACCTTGAATGTTTAATTCGTGGTTTTACTTTCTGTCATCTTTGCTCATCTATGTTTTGGTGTTGCGGTTGTGGCCTAGATGCCGGATCCAATTCTGGAACTAAAGCAATGGGTCGAGGGTCTGGTGTCTCAGAGACCAACTCCGAACGTGCCTGGATGGAGTTGTCAAAGGGTCGATGAGAGGCCCGTAACCATGGTAAATTTTTGCTTTGGATTGTTATTGTTCTGGCCTTTTCTCGAACTAACTTGTCTCTTTTTCTTTCGCAGGCCTTAGGAAAGGTGTAGCAATGAGACCCCTTTCTGGTGATGAAGAAGTCCTTCCCCGCCCATCAACTCCAAAGCAGGCCAGGGAGAAAAAGAGAAAAAGGGCTCCGAGTCCCCTGGGCTCGGAAGAGAAAAGACCGGCGAGGAAGCCCCGTAAGCCCAAGGTGGATGCTGGTGTTATGTTCTCGGGATCAATCCGCCAATTAAGGGATGAGTCCGAATAAGAAGAAGAAGAAGAAGAAGACAACTCCAAGCTAGTTACCCGTGTGCGGGCTACTGCTTCAGTACAAAATCCCTCCGAACCGGAGGCGGTAGATGAGGGAGCTACGACCGAGGTCCCTGAATCAGAAAGAGTAGAGGCCAACCCGTCCCCAGCTAAGACGGTGGAGAGAGAGACCGGGGGCGAGGCTTCCCGAGCAACGGAAGAGGTCTCTAGGGATGAGCTCTGGGTGGTCGATATTTTGGGATCCCCCAAGATTTCGGATACTGCAATCCATGAGGCCAACATGCTGGAGTGTCGTTCTAACGAGGGGCTTCAAGGGGCGTCCGATATCTATGGTTTCTTCGATGGGATCAAATCTGCTGCTTCCAAGGATGTCACAGGATTCAGTGATTTACCGGTGCAGAAGAAAGTATCGTCGTCGTGCGCAACTGGATCTTCATCGAGCCCGAGACTGGTGGACCAATTCCCAGCTCCTAGTGCTAACCTAAGCTGCAAGCGGCACCTAGTGCTTACTGTCTCGGAGGATGCTCGAGTCTTCTCTCCCCCTGTTGGAATTACCAGCTATCTGTGAGGCTTGGTGACCAAGGAGGACCAAGCCGTGATGAATGTTGTGGGGGGCCGCTTGCCTGTTTAATGAGGATCAACACGCTCTGAATCGGGTAATCTTCGAGAGTCTCTTCCTTATTTCTTTTATACTTAGGATTCTAGATTATTCTAATATCTTATTCCTTACTTGCAGGCTTAGGTATTGCACCACAAAGCCTTCCTCAAAATTCGAAAAGAGCGTGAGGCTTAGGTTTGCGGCCTTACCGGAAAAGCAACACATATAGGCTCCTCGGTGAGAGGCTTCAGGATGATTTGGTTGCGGCTCAGGATGAGCACACCGATATGGCCAAGCAGGTATTCCGAATACTTCACGATAGTGAAGATGAGTTGGAGATAACGACTAACGATCCGATTCTGCACGTCCGACAAAGGCTTGAGCAGATTGGACGGCTTGAAAAGCAAGTGGACGAGATACGGGTTGAGGCTGAAGAATTCAAGAAGAACATGGATATCCTAGCCTCGAAGAAGGAGACTGTACAAGCACAATTGGATTCGGCTGAGACTCAGCTTCAAGGTGCAAAAGAGAAAACCTCGGTGCAGGCCGAGAAGATCAAGGAGCTTCAGTCTCAACTGGATTCGTCCGTTTCTGACAAAACAAGCTTAGCCAACTAGCTCGAGGCGGCCATATCTGAGGTGGCCACGGTTAGTATTAAAGCCGATGAAAAAGTGGCCCAACCCACTTAGAGAAATAATCTAAGGTGGTCGCGTCCGGTATTCTAGGCTCGTATTCATGGCCTCGTTATTTGGCTCTTTTGTTGCATATCGGAACCTGATACTAGGTTCTCCGACCTCGACCGATATTAGAGCTTCGGCGCCATATACTAATGAGAACAGGGTAGATCCAGTACTAGACTTTGATGTTGTAAAGTCCATTCCTTGAATCGGTGTAAAGTTACATGTAGCTTATCCAGGTATCTTTGCATTCATTCTTCTCAAACTTCAAAGGTTCCGTTAACCTGATTCACCATGAGGAGGGAGTCGCATTTGGCCTCGATCACCCCCGCTCCCAAGCCTTTGGATAATTCGAGACCTGCAATTATGGCCTCATATTCGGCCTCGTTGTTAGTCAATTTTACAGTTCTAATAGATTGTCTAACCATGTTACTTGTGGGTGGTTTTACCGCGATGCCGAGTCCGAACCCCTTTGAATTCGAAGCACCGTTCATAAAGAGGGTCCAGATTCCTGAGGACGTACCCGAGTTTACTAATAGTTCTCTTTTAACCTTGGGTACTAGGGTCGGCGTGATGTCGGCCACGAAGTCTTTCAAGATTTGAGACTTGATGGGTGTTCGGGGTCGATATTTAATATCGTACCCGCTGATTTCTACGACCCATTTGGCCAACCGTCCCGAAAGCTCGGTCTTATGAAAAATATTTTGAAAGGGATAAGTTGTTACAACGCATATTAAATGACATTGAAAGTATGGTTTTAGTTTTCTGGAGGCGCTTATTAAAGCGAGCGCCAAATTTTCTAGATAGGGATACCTAGTTTCGGCCTCACCTAAGGTCCGACTAACGTAATAGATAGGGAACTGCGTACCTTGTTCTTCTCAGAACAAGACTCCACTTACCTCTATATCCGATACTGCCAGATACAAGTAAAGGTGTTCGTCTACCCTCGGCGTGTGAAGCAGCTACGGGCTTGATAAATATCGTTTAAGCTCCTCCAAGGCCTGTTGGCATTCCGGAGTCCATCTGATGTTATTCTTCTTTTTCAGCAATGAGAAGAATAAATGAATCTTATCGGAGGACCTCGAGATGAATCGCCCAGGGTGGTTATGCACCCCGTTAACCTCTGCACGACCTTTATGTGGTCTACTACCGTGATGTCCTCGATAACTTTGATTTTGTCGGGGTTGATCTCAATTCCTCGATTGGATATCATGAAGCCGAGAAATTTGCCAAAGCCGACCCCGAACGCACATTTTTCTGGGTTGAACTTCATATTGTATCTTCAGTATACTGAAAGTTTCCTGCAAATACTTCAAATGGTCCTCTGCTCGCAGGGACTTAACTAACATGTCATCAATATAAAATTCCATAGATTTCCCTATTTGTTCTTCGAACATTCGGTTTACGAGGCGTTGATAAGTTGCACCAGCATTTTTTTTATCCGGGAGGAATTACATTATAGCATTAGGTACCATACTTAGTGACGAACGAGGTCTTTTCTTGGTCTTCTGGGTTCATCTATTTTTTGGTTGTACCCGGAATAGGCATAGAGAAAACTGAGGATCTCGTAACCGGCCGTGGCATTGATCATGCGATCGATATTAGGAAAAGGAAAAGAATCCTTGGGGCATGCTTTATTTGAGTCTTTGTAATCTACACACATTCTAAGTTTGTTTTCCTTCATAGACACTACCACAACGTTTGCAAACCATTCGGAATATTTTACTTTCTGGATGGACCCTATTTTAAGAAGTTTTGTTACCTCGTCTTTGATGAAAGCATGTTTGACGACTGGGTCTTCTTTTGTGCTTCACTGGATGGAACTTCAGGTTCAGGCTTAGTTTATGGGTGGTGATTTCCGGTGGGATCCCTGTCATATTGATATTGGACAAAGAAAAACAATCCATGTTAGTTTTAAGGAATTGAATAAGTTTTCCCCTGAGTTCGGGGGCTAGCCCCTTGCCCAGGTATACCTTTCGTTCAGGATGATGTTCGGTCAATATGATTTTGTCCGGGCCGATTTTCTCCCTCGATCACATGGAACTTTGTCTCTTGGATGGTCCCATCCACGTTAACTGGCAAAGTTATCTCGCATTTGGTGGTTTCACATGCCATGTAGAAGCCGTTTAGTACGCGGTTCGTGGGCACAACCTGATCCTGTAGACCGAGCTGTTCTACGACCCTCGATCGACTGATGTTGGCCGAGATACCCGGATCAATTAAAACATGTTTAACTGGAGTCTTATTCATAAGTACAAATATTACCAATGCATTGTTATGGGGTCGCATGATCCCTTCTGGATCCTCGTCATTGAAAGGCAAGGTTCCTTCCGGTACGTAATCCCGAGTTCGGTTCTCCTTTGTGATCGACACCTTGGTGCGTTTTAATACTGGTCCTTGAGGAATATCGACCCCTCCAACAATCATGTGGATCACGTGTTGTGGCTGTTCTTGCTCGTTCTGTCTGTTTGAATCTCTGTTTCTGAAGTGGTTATTGGCCCGATCGCTTAAGAATTCCCGAAGGTGCCCCTCGTTGAACAACCGGGCTACTTCCTCGCTCAGCTGTCTACAATCTTCTGTTCTATGGCCATGGGTGCCATGATACTTGCACATTTCGTTGAGATTTCTCTAGGTTGGATCGGTCTGCAGAGGTCGAGGCCATATAGGATCTTTGATAAATCTGATGGCTGATACGATAGCTGATTGCATTAATGGTGAAGTTATATTTTGACAGCCGTGGTACTTCTTTGGGCTCGTCATTCCTGTCGAACCCATTCTTTCTCATGAGCCCTCGAGAGCTCTAACCTCGATCATTTCTCCTTTCACTTCGAACGGGGTTGCGCCGAAGTCTGTTGCCTCTTTGATCTCTATTATATGGCTGATAACGTTCCCTGTTCGATCGTGGTTATCGGTCGATGTCTCTTTTGGCTTTGTCGACGTTCCTGATAGGATAAACGGACTCGGAAGGGGTCCCCAACTAGTCATCTTCGACCCTAATATTCGACTGGTACCGATTATGGACATCGGCCAGGTAATAACTGGGTATTCGAACAAGTTCTGCTTTAGTTGATGTGAAGCCATCGAGCTTCGTAAGTTTAGTCCTTGAGTGAAGGCCTAAATGTCCCAATCATCGGCAACCAGTGGTAGATCCATACGTTTTATTTGGAACCGAGACCCAAACTCTCTGAGCATCTCGTTATCTTTCTGTTTTACCTTGAAGAGGTCTGACTTCCTAGTCTAGACCTTTATAGCTTTGGCATGTTCTTTAATGAAGGGATCTGCAAGCACGTCGAAAGAATCAATGGAGTTGGGTGGCAAATTATGGTACCATATCATCGCTCCCTTTGACAGGGTCTCCCCGAATTTCTTCAATAATACAGACTCGATCTCATAGTCCTCCAGAGCATTACCCTTGATCGCATATGTGTAAGAAGTGACTTGCTCGTTGGGGTCGGTCGCTCCATTATACTTGGGAATTTCTGGCATGCAGAACTTCTTGGAATTGGTTTAGGAGCTGCGCTCGGGGGGAAGGGATTTTGCACGAACTTCTTTGAATCCAAACCTTTCAAAATCAGTGGTGCCCCATAATTTGATCAACCCTGGAATTATAGGTTTTCACATTCTTGTCATTTGCTTCAATTTTCTTCGTCCCCGATTCAATTCGCTTTGTCATCTCCTCGATCATCTTCATGATTGCGGGTTCAATCCCTGATTCATTTCTGTTTGATCTCCTTGACACCGATTCGGACCTATGAACAACTTCCTGCGATGGCTCGGACTCGATCTTGCTCAGTGCATGGTTCTGGTTTTGGAGTTATGCTATTGTAGCTTGTTAAGCCTGCAACATCTCAAATATTACTCGAAGGCTGATCCCGCCTTCTTCACCGCCCTGTGCGCTCTGACCGGCTGATCGAACGTCTCTGCGGACGCTACTCTCAGGGTCGACGACCGAATTTGCATTAATGCCAACATGGGAACTGGCGTCGATTAGGTCTACGTCCGGTACTCCATCCAGGTCAACTGGAGGTACTTCGTTCCATGGGGCGGCTATGTTGTTATTTCGCCGTGGAGACCAAGGCCATTGTCTATGTGTGTGGGTGCTGCTTGAGAGTTTGACATGTTGACCCTAGAATTAAATATACTCACAAGAACAAGTATAAAATAGTATGTGTTACGAAATTTAGTACGGGGCAATCACTATTGTCCTTAGCCCCACGGTGGGCGCCAAACTGTGTACCCTAAAAATAGATAACAATTGAATTTATACGTGGTTTTAAGGACACGCGATTTCACTTGGCACAAACAGAGAAAATAAGTAAATTGATATTGAAATTGACTGTAAAGAAAAATAAAGCAAACCGAACGAGATGTATAACTTTGTCCCTCGAGTTAAGTTACCCTCGAACCAAATGTATAAGCAAATGAGATATGAACAAAGTAATAGAGTATTAGAAACCCTAAGAGAAAGGTAGTATATTGCTTTGTATTGCGTGAATATGATGGTTTTACAAATGATTAGACCCCCTTTATATAGTAGGGGAGTCCTACTTATGGTACAACTCTTGATATAGTAAGAAATCCCATGATTGGCTAATTAATCGGCCTCATCTTGATACGTGCCAAGATTTCCTCTGTGATCCTTACTCGATTACGAATATTTCGGCTTACCGTTATTTGACTAGGTAAACTTTCATCGGTCTTGCTCGATCTCCTTTCTGCTTGGTCTCGATCTTGGCTAATCTCGACCTTGATCGGTCTCAAGATTACGGGCTCAGCAATCTAACTCCGCACTATGGCTCGATATAAGCACGAGGCTGAACCGTGGCCTATCATGATCCGATCTCGATTAGTCATAAGAAGGGCAGACCCGTTCTGATCGTATATAGTAACATTTAGGAATTGTTAACTATTAAATATTCAATAAAAATCTACTCTTTACGTAATTGATATTTCTTTGTAAATTATTACTCCCCGACTTATAATGTACCCTCTATTAAGAGCGACTGCAAGCATTCGGATCCCATATATTAAAACTCCAACGTTTGTACTCTCTTCGATCCACTTTAACTGGTATTTTTGGGTGTTTTAACGCATATAAGGAATTCATCTTATTAGAATTAATTAACAATGAAATTGACCGTATTAACATTAATTTTTTTATTGGAAATACAATAAATACTGCTAGACTCTTTAGTCCAATGACAATTTTGAAAAAAAAAGAAGAAGTTAATTTCTTTTTTATATTTGAAAAAATCAATTATTGTGGACCATAAAAAAGCTAAAAAACAATTAAAAATGGACCGAACGAAGTACTTATTTGTCAATAGAGTTACTACTGTCAGTTTATCCATTTTTTTATTACTCATCTTGAATTTGTGGGATTATACTGGGTTGTTGTTTGTTTTGTTTTTTATCTTGAATTTGCGTTATGTAGCTCTCTTGAACCATTCTCATGACCCTAACTTAAAACATCTGATCTGATTAAAATAGTAGGAATAGTCTACTCCACAATTTTATTTGGCGGTTCATCTCATCTGTTAAGCTCATTGTTTACCCTAAAATTTGAGTAACGATTAAACTTATATTGTGGTTTTAAGGACACATGATCTAATCCAATACCAATCGATAAACAATGAACCAAATGAGTAAATTGAACAGTAAAATAAATCAAACCGTAGTTCTAGCAGTGTTTCGACCTCGATTCGAGATGATCTCGAGGTTGGATAATAAGAACAATGAAGAACAATAACGAACAGTAATGAACAATAATGGATAGTAAGTGAAAATAGACAGCAATGTGTATATTCTTTATCAGTGAATGATCATGATACAAACTAATGGGGTCCCTCTTTATATAGTAGATGAATCATAAATAAGGTACAATTCTAATAACGAAAATAAATCCCATGATTGGCGTCAATAACCGCTTGATTCGATCTGTTCCCGAATTTTCGCCTAGATCTTCGATCGGTTGCTAATATCTCGCCATTCCGTTATCTCACTCGAGGTTAGTCATGCTCGATCTCGATATTCATCAAGCACCTCGATTTCCATGTTAAATATTCTATCTTCGAACTCGGGCTTGGTCTGTTACGATCTTACCTTCGAGGCATCCCCCATGTCTATGAAATTGGGTATGCCCGATTTCGACCGCATACAGATAGTCCCCACATTTCTTAGAGTAAAATGATAAGAAACGATTTGAGCCTCGATTTTCTGAAACCTCGGACGTCATCCTCATGACGTAAGCGATGGATGTGACCGAAACGTCTCGTCGGTACAATTCCCCAAATAATTAATGCATGTCAGTTAGCGGTCGACCACTAGCGCCAGCGAACCATCATCATGAGTCTATAAATACACACTCCTTTATTGAATCAAACTTTAATTTTGCTCTTAATCAAACCTCTAACTCTCTCCATCTCCTCTCTTTCGCCGCCTATTGAGTCATTGTTGTTATCATTGAACCACCAATTTTTCATCTTCGTTCGCCATTCTTTACTTACATCAATGGCGAAAACCTCAAAGACCATACCGCACAAGGAGAAAGCTTCATCCTCTTCTTCCCGGCCGTCAGGCGACAAGGCGCCGGTGGAGCCGCTTCCACACGAGTACGTTTTTGGAACGTGTACTTTAAAATCTGATTTCACAATCGAAAACCCTTCATCGGTCCCAGGACGAAGCGAACATGTATCGATGTACATGTGTTTGATAACGGCGGGTCACATCGAGGCCATGGAGAGGGACTGTAACTGGGGTCCCGAAGTCGTGGTGCAAATCCCTGCTCCCGAAGAGAGCATCACTACCCATGTGGAGGAGTTTCTAAGTGTTTACACTTACCCCTTCACATTGGGTCCCCTCGAACCGGTGATCCTCGATTTATGCAAAAGATATCAGGTCACCCTCGGCCAAATCCACCCCTTTCTATGGGTAATCATGCTGCACTTCTTCTCGAGCAAGGCCGAGGGTCTAGAGTTTACTTTAAATCACCTCATGCGGTTGTAGTGGCCTCGAATCTATCGAGGACTAATCCAGCTCCAACGTCGGGCAACGAAGGCCTTATTCTCGAGCATCGACGAGGATAAGGATCGGGGTTGGATGAGCCGCTTTATACGGGTGAGGACCCGTGACATTATCCCAGAGGAGAAGATGTCATTCCCCGAGGAGTGGAACCCAAACCATAAGTGACCTTTTAAACTTTATTCTTCGTACCCTCTTCGATTTTGCCTAATGTTCTTTCTTGACATGTAGTTGTTCCTTGGATGCCTCAAGCGGTCCCCGATCTCGAAGATTAGGTTCGTAAGTTAGCCTCAACTTTCTCTCATGCCGAACGTGCATGTCGTGATTTGGCAAAGGGCATATGGGAAGCCAAGAACCACGGTAAGGATATCCTTTCTCATATTCTGAAACAATCTTTGTACTTCATTCATTTCTAATCTTCTTTCATGCAGGACTGACCAAGGATGTCGTATTGAGGCTCTCGAGTGGCTAGGAAGAAACCAAGTCCCCGGTCCGAAGCCAGGGAAAGACAAGAAGAGGAAGGGTGCCTCGCAAACCGATGACCCAAGCCCAAGCCTCGAAGGGTGAGGCGGAAAGTAATCGCTCTCACAGTGGAATCAGTCCAAAAACTGAGAGACGAAGAAGAGGAAGATGCCTCGGCAGTGACAGTCCGACTCAGGAAAGCCGTCGAAGTCGCCAAACCATTTGAGCCGATGGCGGCTGCTAAAATCAAGCCTCGTGTCGAGGAGGCTTCAAAAAAGAAATGGGGTGAGGATCCCGAATCACTAGAGGTCGGGATCATTTTTCGATCATCTGCAACTACACCGGACGGGGTCGGTTCTGAGAACCCGAATATCGATCAGAGCGCCCCGAGCGACTTGTTCGGGGCCATGACAGCAGGTCACTTGCCTTCTCTTCCAACCTTTACCACCAGATCGGTCTTCTCTGCGTACACTCCCCTCGAGATCTGCGCCTAAGTCTGTATTCTAAGCAACGTGCGAACTAACGTCGACTGGGTTGACAGGTGGTACTCCTCCGAGATTAGCCTATGGCACCTCGATTCCTGGAGCAATCACATTTTCATTTTCCCGTTGAAGTCCGAGGCCATTGTCATCGTGTATGGATGCGTTTTGTGAGTTTGAC
This sequence comes from Nicotiana undulata, assembly GCA_005239495.1. Lineage (NCBI taxonomy): Eukaryota > Viridiplantae > Streptophyta > Magnoliopsida > Solanales > Solanaceae > Nicotiana > Nicotiana undulata. The sequence goes on along the minus strand of MDKH01072175.1, from coordinate 14,834 downwards.
ATGTTTTAACGTGAAAACAAAAATTCTTGACAAGAACAAGCGTAAAATAGTGTGTTGTACCAGAATCCGTATTGAACAGTCACTATTATCCTTAGCCCCACGGTGGGCGCCAAATTGTGTACCCTAAAATTTGAGTAACAATTAAACTTATATTTTGGTTTTAAGGATACATGATCTAATCTAATACCAATTGATAAACAATGAACCAAATGAGTAAATTGAACAGTAAAATAAATCAAACCAGAGTTCTAGCAGTGTTTCGACCTCGATTCGAGATGATCTCGAGGTTGGATAATAAGAACAATGAAGAACAATAACGTACAGTAATGAACAATAATGGATAGTAAGTGAAAATAGAGAGCAACGTTTATATTCTTTATAAGTGAATGATCATGATACAAATGAGTGGGGTCCCTCTTTATATAGTAGAGGAATAATAAATAAGGTACAATTCTAATAACGGAAATAAGTCCCATGATTGGTGTCAATAACCGCTTGATTCGATCTGTTCCGGGATTTTCGCCGAGGTCTTCGGCCGGTTGCTAATAATCTCGCCATTCCGTTATCTCACTCGAGGTTAGTCATGCTCGATCTCGATCTTCAGTGAAGACCTCGATTTTCATGTTAGATATTCTATCTTCGAATTCGGGCTTGGTCCGTTACGAGCTTACCTTCGAGGCATCCACATGTCTAAGAAATCGGGTATGCCCGATTTCGACCGCATAGCCTCATGCCATTGCTGCAAAAGAGTATTATATAATATTACCTCCAATTAATAATATCTGCTTTTTAAAATTCTTACATATATATATATATATATTTTTTTTTAAAAAAAAAAAAAAAAAAAAAAAAGACATCTATTAGCATTAATCCAGGTTTTGTCTAATCAATCCTTTATTTCTCTTGACTACTTACCTAATAACAGTCTATATATTAAAAAAGACATATTTTAGCACAAAATTAGTACTCACTACGTAATTTGCTAAGATGACTAATATTAGAATGCAGTAATATCTATTCTCGTAAAATTTTGAGATCCACAAATAACACACTTAGAAATTCGAGTTTTGCACGTAAAGGAGACAAATTTGTGCATTTTGTAGTGAAAATGAAGTGCTCCACGTATAGGAAATTTCGTTCATTTTTGACAACCCACGTTAAGCCCACGTTCCCATAGATTCTTCCTTATACCTCCCGGCGGTTCCACCGGCTTTTGTACACTTTCTTTTCACCGCTTTTCCGACATCTTCGCCAAAAAATAGTACTGAAAAATACAGTAAAAAACAAATACTATTACTCAAAGGTAAACAAAAATGTGAAAAAAATCATGGAAGAGAAAGAGGAACTGCTTGACGCTGCATATTAGAACTCATTAAAGCTCGATTCGCATCATTATATTCGAATAGCCCATTTCGTATCAGAGAAGCCTAGGTATGAACAAGGATTAATTTTACTTCCCACCTAGCTAGTCTAGGTTTCCCTCTGTTGTCCGTTTCTTCAAAACGAACATAGCAAAGCTTTAATAATAACTCACTTATTATTACCAGAGAGCAATAATAAAGTGTATAAACTGCATTTTTTGCATGGACCCATTTTAGCCGTTTTGTTTTGAATGTTTGTCTTTAAATTTGTCCACAACTGTCCCCACCTCATCATCCTCAACTTCTCCTAACTCTGTACTCTTTTACACACACATATTTTCTCTCTCTAAAGAACCCCACTTAGCTGTATTCTACTGAAAAAGCTCTCTGTGAAACTAAAAACCCTCCAATATTTTTCAACTTTTTTATTTTTTTTCTTATTCCTTTGTGTTTTTTCAAGACTTGTTTATTCTATTTTGCTAATTGTGTTCATCCCTAGACACTCCTTTTTTTTAAAGTGTAAAGCAGAGATGAGTGAAACCCCATCTCCAAGATTCTTAAACACAATGACCCAATTGAAAATTTTCAAGAAATTCAAACGCTTGAAGCTTTTTGAGCCATCACCAGGTGTACTTGGCTGTTTTTTCTTCACCGTTTGCTTATTCTTGTGTCTGTTCTTGTTGGATTACAGAAAAGTAAACAAAGGGCCTCGTTTGTATCAACAAACATCGTTGTTTGCTACGTGGATTGGTCTCAATGGATCGTCTGTTCCATATAACAATAGTGAAAAGTTGGATTTTTTTGAAAAGGGTGCAGAAAGTTGTGATCTTTTTGATGGGAATTGGGTTTGGGATGAAAGTTATCCATTGTATAAATCAAAGGATTGTAAGTTCTTGGATGAAGGCTTTCGTTGTTCTGAGAATGGTAGACCTGATAATTTTTATACTAAATGGCGTTGGCAACCTAAAGATTGCAACTTGCCCAGGTTTATTTACTTAATTTTCTTCTTATACTGAATACTTTATTTACTGTGCTTGACTTCTACTGGTAATTTAGGGTCTCACGGAAACAGTCTTTCCACCCCTCCGTGCTAGAGGTAAGGTCTGGGTATACTCGACCCTCCCCAGACCTCACTGATGGTATTTTACTGGGTTGTTGTTGTTGTTGTTGAGTTCTACTGGTAATTTAACTAATGAATTTAAAAGAGAAGAAAGTGAAAGAATTGCTTAAACCGTTTAGGACTTGATATGATATGTTTTAGAAAACCCCTAATTTGATTTTCTTGCATAGCATTTCCTGCTCGTTTAGTTGATTAAGGTTTTGCGGATTTAAGTTATATATACTTACAGTGTGAAGAACTTTTTGTACTGAATTTTAACCCGTAATAGCAGGTAAAGGGTTAGATGACTAGTAATTGACTAATAAGTGACATGATTGTGTAAATAATATTTACTCTTCGGTGCATAGAACTTAAACTCAAGTTTTCCACACTGAATTACTATGTGAATATAATTAGATATATACACTGAAATCAGCACAATTTAACTGGTTGTAGCAGGTCACATTCTATTTTGCAAGTTACCATTCCAGTCTTGACATAAAGAATTACCTATTAGGCCAATTTTACCTGATGGTGTGTATAAAGAATATGTACATCTGTCTGTGCGTAGAACTTAAACCCTTACTATGTTGGCTCTCGTTGAGCATCATCTAAAGTTGTTAGCTTGATGCTTTAAATTTAACATTGTTATTTTAAGAGGACTTTGCCGTTAGTTGGTGAGAGCTTTTCATAATCTTTTCCATGATTATTGAATGCAAACTTTGGTGTTTTGATTACTTTTAAGCAGATTCGATGCAAAAGTTATGTTAGAAAAGCTGCGAAACAGACGGGTTGTATTTGTTGGGGATTCAATTGGAAGAAACCAGTGGGAATCTCTTCTTTGCATGTTGTCTTCTGCAGTTCCTGATAAAAGCAAGATATATGAAGTCAATGGAAATCCGATCACCAAGCACATGGGTTTCTTGATTTTTAAGTTCAAGGATTTCAACTGCACTGTTGAGTACTATAGAGCTCCATTCCTAGTGTTTCAGGGTCGTCCGCCTTCAGGGGCTCCCAAAAATGTTAAATTGACGTTGAGGTTAGATCAAATGGATTGGAGCTCTGCGCAGTGGAAAGGGGCAGATGTTTTGATATTCAACAGTGGTCACTGGTGGATTCATGAAAAAACTATTAGAGAGTAAGAGCTTTTCTTTCTTTATCAATTTTAAGCTCATAGAGCTGCTGCAAATAACTATTGAACACTGATTTTATTTTTATGTGAAGAACTAAGTCGAGCTGCTGCAAATAAATTATAGGCATGCTATTATTAGAATCTTTCCCAACACAGCCAATAGTTGTAGTATATTGTTGCTACGGTTGTATATATTTCCTTTCTAGATTTTGCATTTAGAAAGCTAGAATTACGGCCCCTTAATAACTAGACATATACAAAAAATCTATTAATTAAAAATCTGTAAAAGATTGGTAAAACATAAGAAAGTTGTTAGCAACCACAAGATACGTAGTACATAGTGAAAACTAGCATAACCATTTGCCACATATTGCCAGAACCTTCAAATTTGTTTAGCTACTTTATGGCAAGTATTTTCCATGGAAAAGAATAGTACACAACATAAGACCAAATAACTGATAACCATTAGCGAGCAACCCGGCTACTATGCGCTTTAGATCTTCCAATGCTCTCTTTGCACATTGTGAAAGGAAAATGAACGAATGGGAGGTGTAGAGTATTGAAAATTATTGGTGCTCAATGTCCCTTTTGGATTGTGCCCATGCACTAAGCATGTTTTGCATAAGATGTGTGGTGTCCCCTCATTCATGGTTAAATACGTCCTTATGTTAAATTTGGCAGTGAAGGATTCAGCTAAAAAGGGCAGCCCGGTGCACTAAGCTCCCGCTATGCGCGGGGTCCGGGGAAGGGCCGGACCACAAGGGTCTATCGTACGCAGCCTTACCCTGCCTTCTGCAAGACGCTGTTTCCATGGCTCGAACCCGTGATGTAAACTAGGTACCTTAAGTACCGGATATGTATAGCAAATTAGGTTTGGCAGTGCAGTCACTGGAAATGGTTCAGTAATGGCTCCGTCATGTAGCAATAGGAAATGTGAAAAAGCTATCACGATATGCAGAATTGAAGGTGGTAAATTTGAATATCCGCATATTGAAGCTTCTTTAATATGTTTTAGCTCTTTCATTTGGCCTTTTTTGTGTTAGCCTCGAGGTTGGCCTTCTTTCTGAAATTGCAAGGGTTCAGTGAGGTATGAGTGATTAGGATTTGTCGTTGGATTCTATTAGCTAAACAATGCTACCACCATTATGTATTCCCTAGCAATATTTATTAGGGAAAAACAACGTAATTTTTCTAGATAAGTAGCTTAAGAGGTTTATATGAAGCTGGTGACTTGGATTTAGTTCTCTATTGTCCTCATCAAGTAAATATTATTCCTCAAGCTGTTTATATGTGTTGCTTCTCATCAGTAAGTGGTGTATTAACATTAAGCACTTTAAGTTTGCATATCAAAGTTTGTTGCTTTTGTAAATCATAAAACTCTTGATTGTAACCTATGTTGCTCGGACTTTTCGATAACGTCGCTGGGTGCATGTTGGATCCTCCAAAAGTAGTGTATTTTTGGAGGATCCTACACGGGTACGACAGCATTTTGGAGAGTCTACACAACATAGCGTGTGGCACTAATAAATCTAATATAATTGTGACTTCTTGATTTCCTTGATAGGGGATGTTACTTTCAAGAAGGCGGAGAAGTCAACATGACCATGAGTATTGAGACTGCATATCAAAAGTCAATTTTGAGATTGGTTGATTGGATAGGCCAGGAAGTGAACATGACCAAGACGCATGTTGTATTTCGAACTTATGCTCCTGTCCATTTCAGGTATGTCTTGGTCTTGATCTGTTGAATGAAGGTGACTTTCTATAAGACGTAGGTACTGAGTATAGACCTAGCTAACCTTTGGAGATTTCTCGATTATCACAAATAAAATAAAAAGAGAAGAAGAAGAGGAAGATGAGAACATTTAAGGTTATGAGATTCATAATCCTTAGTATCTATTGATCGTATTAAATGAGCTCTGAGTTGTTATTGGTAGGGGTTGTACTTTTATTATCCTGTAAAAACGAAAGATACTGAGTGTATGTACATGTCACACAAGTTTGAGAAAACACACACCCGGTATGCATGTCCATATATCTGTACGCAAGTCAGCGTGTATCTCTACCGCACATTCAATGTTTCCTTTGCTTACAGTCAGTTTAAGAAAATAATAGGTCAAAAGATCTCCACTCCAATTTGTCATAATTCATAATCTCCTCTTCCCCAAATTGTCTCTCGACATGCATATTTCAGTGGCATTGATTGTGTTCGAATTTCTGTTTCCAACATGGACATATCTCCTGTTACTACGCTATTTTCAATAATCAGATGGCAAAGTCCATGCTTACATCTTTCAATTCATGAGCTGGTAGCATATTTCGTTACAATATAACATATATGCAGATTAGTTTATTCATTGCTTTATTATACATCTGGTTGTATTTATTCAGTCAACAAGTGATTAATGAATTACTTTGATGAATAGAGGTGGGGACTGGAAGACTGGTGGTAACTGTCATCTGGAGACACTACCGAATATAGGATCGTCCCAAGAGTCGCTGAAGACGTCATTTGAATATAACACAGTGATTAATGTGCTGTCAGAGCAACAGAAGAAATCAAAAGCGTGGAACTTGGATTTACTGAATGTAACTGGAATGACATTTCAGAGAAGAGATGGTCACTCTTCTTTGTATTACTTAGGTCCTAAGATTGGACCGGCTCCTCTCCACCGCCAAGACTGCAGCCACTGGTGTCTCCCCGGTGTCCCTGATACATGGAACGAGCTTCTGTATGCCACCTTCCTCAAACGGGAGTTAGCTCGTGCAAATTTTTCCAAACAAACTTCTTGATCTCCCTCATGATAGGTAAAGAGAAACCATGTCAACAAGTTGTTCCCGACATTTGACATTTCAAATGTTACGTCTTGTACCAAATGTAAGAGGAGTTGATTCTTTAAGTTGGAGGATTTCCTAATCCTAGTACTCTTGCAGTCTCGAGGACTATAAGACGCGTACCTTGGAAAGGAAACTCGAGTTAGAAAATCCTCAACTTTTGCGCCAATGGTGTATTGTGATGGAGAGATTAAACGTAGGGATCTGTCCTATTTCAAGATTAAATTTGAAATTATTAGGGGCATTCTCTCCTGAGCTGATGACATACAACTTATGCAGTTTGTATACTTAGGATTATGTAGAATCTTGAACCTTCACCAAATTATTGGATTGTACATAGCATTGTGTGTTGTATAGCTGAAGAGACATTAACCTTTTATACAAAATCCTGCGTATTTGATGCAAGCTGTCCCAATTGCAAAATTGTAAATACTCTGTTTTTTTTTTTAATTTATATTTTACCACAAGCTTGAGTTGAATTGATCTTTGTCATCTGCCATGTTCATCATGTTAATTCATAGTGTCAACTGATTTAGACAATGTTTTCGGGTAGTGCAGCTTCATAATTTCCTTTTTTTTTTGTGAGCTATCTCGTTTAGATGAGTAACGACACGTCTAGGCTTGCTCAGCTGGTAAAGCACCTAGGTCTTGGGTTGGTTTCGAGTCATGCTGGAGGGGAACTTGGTAAAACACGTCTAAATATTGAAGCAATCCAATTATCAGCACGTAACAACAATTTATTACCCTGCAAGAGAAAACCTATACTCTATTCGTTTTATTTACGGAAAAGGGTTAAAATTGCCACTCAACTTTCAGAAATGATTTAACATTGTCATTCGTTAAAAAATGTTCATTTTATGCCACTGCCGTTACATATTTGGCTCATTCATGCCATTATTGACTAACGGCTCAATTTTTATTTTATTTTTAATTTTTAAAAACCCCAACTTTTAAACGTGTGATGTTCCCATTCGTCCGAATTAACCCATGCCCCACATTATAAATATTAAAATAAAATAAAAATTGAGTCGTTAGTCAATAATGGCATGGATGAGCCAAATGTGTAACGGTAGTGGCATGAAATGAGCATTTTTTTAACGGATGACATGGATAGACCATTTCTGAAAGTTGAGTGGCATTTTTAGGCCTTTTCCCTTTATTTTATGCAACTTTATATATTATTTTGTTAAACTAGTCTCTGGGCATGAGTATGAAAATTTTAAAAAGTTATATCAATATTATAAAAAATATATTTTTAAGTGACAAAAATTAAAGAAAGAAGTATAAATTCTTGATATCTTATGGTAATCTAGATATATTTCTTAGCTTGTTTCAAAAAACCAAAACACCTTCGGGGTGGCAAAAAATTATATATTTCGACTAAAAACTAATGAACTTATAACGGAAAAATATTTGTCTGAACACAAAAGAAAAAAGAGTTTAGCCTCGTAGGCTCTCTGATTTTTATAGTAGACATCACTAAACTCTCATCGGCTCAAACGCCTCCTCTATCATGTTGCAACACCGATGATTGTCCAAAGGCACCACCATATCCAAAAATTTATTGGATATGTTATCGACAAGTGATTTGTTAGGCTCATAAGGTAACCCAAAATATTAAAGTTAATTTGCTATATTACCACTGACGAAAATATAGTGGTAAGCTTTGTCTTCCTTATAATACAAGGAACGCTAGCCCGTAAATATAACTACGATATTTTAGTTTGTTTATTGAATAATATGTCTATCAAATATCGGTAATAGTATTTTTATCTGGAATGTTCTCAAAGTAAAGATTCTATAAATTTAATTGAGAATACTAAAAGCATGAGATATTTTTAATAGACCACATACATTAAGTAGTTATCCAATTAAGACTAATAGGAAAGACTATGAAAACGGAAATGATTAAAATAGTTTTAACGGGATATTAGATGAATTTAGTTGGGATTATAAAAATATTTTGCAAGTTTCTATGAGATGTTTTTACCTTTTGGTACAGAAATGACATAAGAGTAGTATTCAAATGAAGGGCAAAAATGACACTTAGCTTTTAATGGAATTTTGGCCTTTTAGCTTTGCATTTTGACCTTCACACTTATAATATAATATGATAATTTAAAAGAAAAAGAATCACTTTTTGAAAACAATTTAACTTAAAAGTTATATTTTATCTTCAGTGACAAGCTTCTGAAGCCACAAATGTTATGACATTATACGAAACAAGCTAAAAAATCATTGTTTCTTTTTATAAACTTAATGGTCAGTCAAATAAAATTACATAAAGTGAAACAATGTGAGTATCAAGGATAAATGATAATTTTGTGATATAATTGAAGAACACGCACGGTCAAAGCTGTTTATTGTTAGTATAGATTTGTGTTTTTGTCAACTAGAGATATCTTTTTAGAAAGAAATCAGTAGTCGTACTCGTGTGATGCGCGGTTAATATTAAAAAATATTAATGGAATTAAATTATGATCTGGCTTGTTTGAACATATTAGATTGTATTGCTTTACAAATTTCAATTGTCATCTTAGTTGTCGATATGATATACCTAATAATAAAATTATTAAATTAAAGGGACTAATATAGTTATTGAGTAACTTTTTTGTTCTATATTTTTCTTTTAAACTCCAAATTTGTTAAGTCAAAGAGAGTAACTAGTGACCAAGGACAAAGCTCAGGAGTTGGGGGAGAAGTTGGTGGCTATGAGGGCCTGGATGAGTATGGGGGACACGTCTAGTATGTGGTCCATGACTGCAAATTGCATTAGGGTAGCTGCTAGAGAGGTCTTAGGGGTCACGAAGGGTTCTCCTAGGGGTCATAAAGGGGACTGGTGGTGGAATGGAGAGGTTCAAAGTAAAGTGGAAGCTAAGAAAATTGCTTATTTGAAGCTAGTAGAGACTACAAACGAGGAGGAAAAAAGGACGTATCAGGAGTGTTACATAAAGGCAAAGAAATAGACAAAGTTAGCAGTTACGACGGCTAAGAACGCAACATTTGCTCGTTTGTACGAGGAGCTCGAGGGCAAAGGTGGGGACAAGAGGTTGTACCGGTTGGCCAAGGTGAGGGAGAGGAAAGCCCGTGACTTAGACCAAGTCAAGTGCATTAAGGACGAGGATGGTAAAGTGTTGGTGGACGAGGCACTCATTAGGAGAAGATGTCAGACATACTTCGATAGACTGTTGAATGGGGAGGGGGATATATGCATTGTGCTGGGTAAGTTGGAGCACTCCGAGAGTCGGCGGGATTTTGGGTACTGGAGGCAGATTACGGTTGAGGAGGTGGAAGGAGCGATGCGTAAGATGTGCAGGGGCAGAGCAACGGGGCCAGACAAAGTCCCGATGGAATTTTGGAAGAGCACGGGGCGTGCAGGTTTGGAGTGGCTCACTAGGCTGTTTAATGTTATTTTTAAGGCAAAGAAGATGCCCGAAGAATGGAGGAGGAGAAGTACAATGGTTCCGATTTATAAGAACAAGGGTGATATCCAAAATTTCAATAATTATAGAGATATCAAGTTATTGAGTCACACTATAAAGGTTTGGGAGAGAGTGGTGGAGGCCAAGGTGAGGAAGTGCGTGTCTATTTCCGAGAATCAGTTTGGATTCATGCAGGGCGTTCGACTACGGAAACGATTCATCTGGTAAGGAGATTAGTGGAGCAGTACAGGAAAAGGAAGAAGGATTTACATATGGTGTTTATTGACCTGGAGAAGGCATATGGTAAAGTTCCAAGGGAGGTCCTGTGGAGGTGTTTGGAGGTTAGTCGAGTTCCGATAGCGTACATTAGGGTGATTAAGGATATGTATGATGATGCTAAGATTCGGGTAAGGACTGTGGGTGGTGACTCAGACCTTTTCCCTGTGGTGATGGGGTTGCACCAGGGATCGGCTCTTAGCCCATTTTTGTTTGCCTTGGCAATGGATGTAATATCGCGTCACATCCAAGGGAAGGTTCTTTGGTGCATGCTATTTGCCGATGATATAGTATTGATTGACGAGACGCGTAGCGGAGTTAACGCGAGGTTGGAGGTTTGGAGACAAACCTTGGAGTCTAAAGGTTTCAAACTGAGTAAAACCAAGACAGAATACTTGGAGTGCAAATTCAGTGAGACCCATGATGCAGACGTAGAGGTTAATCTTGATGCTCAAGTTATCCCCAAGAGAGCGAGTTTTAAGTATCTCAGGTCTATTATCCAGCGTAACAGGGAGATTGATGAAGATGTCACACATCGCATCAGAGCGGGGAGGATGAAGTGGAGGCCCGCCTCTGGTAATCTATGTGATAAGAAGGTGCGTTAGGACTTAAGGGTAAGTTTTATCGAGTGGTAGTTCGATCCGCTATACTGTATCGGGCTGAGTGTTGGCCAGTCAAGAACTCCCATGTGCAGAAGATGAGAGTAGCAGATATCAGGATGTTGAGATGGATGTGTGGGTGTACCAGGCGAGATAGAATCAAGAATGAAGCTATCCGGGACAGAGTGGGAGTAGCCTCCGTGGAGGACAAGATGCGGGAGTCGCGGCTGAGATGGTTCGTATATGTTAGGAGAAGAAGCATTGATGCCCCTGTCAGGAGGTGTGAGAGGTTGGCCATGGGGAGTTGGAGAAGGGGTCGAGGTAGGCCTTAGAAGTACTAGGGAGGAGTGAGTAGGCAGGACATGGCGCTGCTTCAGCTCACTGAGGACATGACACTTGATATGAGGGTGTAAAATGCCGAAGATTAAGGTAGAGGGTTAGTAGGTGGTTTATAGTGCTCACCGATAGGCTTAGTAACATGCATTTCCCTTCATATTCTTTGATTTTTATTATGGTACGTGGTTTTGTTCGACTCAGGTATTGTATTCCGTGTTGCTATTATTGAATACTGTTTATCTTTTTTTTTCTTGATCTTTTTTCTTCATTTTTTTTCTTCCATCTTTCTTCCTTCTTTGCTTCCCTCCTCTTCTTCTTCTTACCCTTCTTGAGCCGAGGGTCTATTGAAAATAACCTCTCTACCTGCATTAGGTATGGGTAAGGCCTGCGTACAAAATACCCTCCCCAGATCCCACATGTTGGGATCAAACTGGGATTGTTGTTGTTGTTGTTGTTGTTGTTGTTGTTGTTATTGTAATGAATTTAAATTCAAAAGAAAACTAATTATTACCTATCCTAACTAACTTTGTCTTAAATTGCCAAGTGACCTATGTAAAGTTGCCACTTGGCTTAATATGGAGGCTTTTCTTTTCTCCTTTTAATAACATATATAGATATAGATGTTAGTACCCACGCGATGCGCACATAACCGGAAAGAATAATAATCTTATTAAGTTGTTATATAATATATCATTTATTTTAATATGTATTAGTTGTAATTTTATTATTTATTGTAGTGTACAAAAATATAACAAAAATCAAAGGATACGCATCATATAGTAATTGAATAAATTGCTTGTTCCTAATTTATTCTTATTTAAATTAGCAAGTACTTGGTATTATACATGTACTAATATTTGTAAATTATTATCTTGTAAATTGTAAATTAGCTTAATATTTTTTTCATTTTGAATTTTACATATAATCAAAATACTATTATATTTAAATCAAATTATAGTTTTGAATTTTTTTAAAATATAAACAGATAAGTAATTTTACTATTTTGTCATAAATTTAGTGATAATCTTAATAATTACTATTTGCCATAAGCAAATGAACTTTTATTTTATCTCAACTCAGATATTTCTATTTATAAATTCGAAATTATATTTTTATTTTTAAATTCAAAATAAAATTATTTTCTATATGAGAAAATATTTGAAGTATTATATATATATATATATAGACTATCATATTAGGAAGAAACTACTCCCCAATTTGAATTTACAATTCTGTTTTTCTTATTTTAGAATAATTTTAAAACTCCAAATTTGTTAATTCAAAGAGAGTAACTAATTATTAACAACACATAATGTATAATTTAATTTTTTTTAAATTTAAATTCAAAATAAAACTAATTATTACCTAATCTAACTAACTTTATCCTAAATTGCCAAGTAGCCTATTGTAAGGTTGCCACTTGACTTAATGTGGAGGCATTTTAATTTCCTCTCAGTTTAATAATATATAGAAGATTTAAGCAGCCAGCCACCTTTACAAAACCGTTCAAGTTGTAATGTCAATTTATGTATTAAGTCAGATAAATAATTTTCTCCATAACTATATATCCATCGGAGGCAACTAAATACATTATGTGATTTTTTCTCGACTGTCTAAATCTTAAGGAATAAATTAAGTTATCCATGTAATATTATGTCGCAAGCTATGAAAAAGGAAAAGAGTCTTTTTCTTAAGAGTAAGTTGATGCTCGCTCGCTAGCAACTGTAGCCATTACATTCCGACAAGTGACCACAGTGTTGAAGATCTACCAAATCTTTGTCCTATGACATTTCTTGGAAAGATAGGTCCCTCTCAAAATTATTGTCTTCATCTCCTAGTAAAAGATAATGGTACAAGTTCAGTTCGGACGTAGCTGATGTGAAAGAAAACGATACGCATGACAAAAAGAACGCGACCTCCTAGTTAATAAAGTTGGTTGAGAATAATTATAAAATTTTAGGTTCAAACCTAGCTCAGCAACAATGAAATTAATATTAGGTAATTTGTTGTCGTTTAAGTTTTGATAGATAAAGTTGTCCCTAAAAAGCGACTAATAATTGAATTTATATGTAGTTTTAATGATATGCATATCAATGCAATACAAATAATAACTAACGTTAGATTAAACAGATAAATGATGTAATAAGTTGTCAAACCAATTAAGGTGAGTGATCCCGGACTTAGTAACAGCTTAATGAAATGTCTGTCTTCGATTCCGGGCTCACAATAATGAAGAACTTTGAATAACAGAGAAAATAAGAGTATATTTGCTTTGATATTCGTGTTATAATGTCTGAATAATAATCTTTCCCCTACCCTAAGTACAATTCTAAAAAGAGGTAAAAATCTTCTGTTACGCCGATCATTGATACGAGCCGAGATTCGTGCCGTGATATCCAGTTGGGTACAGATATCACATCCCTTTGTTAGTCCTGTGCAGCTGTTCAGTGATGCTCTCTGAAGTCTCAACCCTTAAATCGGACCTCGAGGATATGACTCCGATGAGGGCAGATGTTTGCCCCATCGTGCTACAAGGGGTTCTTCGTTCCGATTCCGATACGTTATGGTCGTCTTCCCACTCCGCTCGACTCACGGGGAAGTCGAGTCATGCGGCAAGCTCGATATTATTCGTATACAAAAGTTATTTTATATCTATGCTGGTGAAGAGCTAACATGTATGCTATAAATAATCACAAGGTAGCTCGAATATCACATAGTATAGTTTTAAAGAGGGAGGGAGGGAAGAGGGGGGAGACCTAGATTCACTTTGATTTTTACATGTACGTTTTACAAGCCTATAGAACAATAATCACAGAGAAGAAACCTATGACGAGAGTGTCGTGTACTTCGTGAGAGAAACACAAATTGTAGCCAATAGAAACACGAAACGTAGTCTTATGATTATTGAAATAGTGGATACTTTGGTTCCTATGTCGACACGTAAGGGCATAAAGATCTTTGGACTTTCAGAAAGTAGAAACCCTAATCTCTCAAAACTCCCACTGACTCGTGATTGTATAAAACTGGGGCCAATGCTAAAGGAAAAGCGTCGGCTCTTATCCATCAACTTCCAAATTTGGTCAGCTTTGTTTAGAATATGGGATCCTGTACTTTTACCTATCTTCCGCAGATTTTGGTACTTGGTTGGACATGAAAATATTTGACCGCACATGCAAACTCGTGTGTAACCGTCTTGTTTATTCCAAATAGTTTGGAATATCTTAGTCAAGTGCTATTATAGAAACATATATTATAATATTGTATACGGTGAAAATCGGGGCTACCCGATTTCATTCTTTGATCGAAAAAGAGATACCACGTCGAAAGGCCTGGACGTCGAGTCCGGGATCGAAGTTGCTTTCCAAGATCGAGGTTGGCATCACTGATCGAGGTCAGAAAAGGGCATACTCCGAAATGATGCCGGTATAGTTCAATAACGGAAAGGGCGAGATATTCGCGACGGATCAAAGATCGTAGCGTGAATTTCGGAATGGATTGATCTTCGGCGGTTAATCAGTTGTCAATATGATTTCCTGCTATAATTAGAAGTATGCCTTGTTTAGAACTCCTCTATTATATAAGGAGGAATTTCGTTCATTTGTAAGGATCATTACTCACTAATAAGAATACACACATCCGTGGCTCTCTTTATCTTACTTCTTGTTCATCGCTGCTCATCATTGTTGTTCCCTTTCTACTGTTATTATTATTGCTCTATCTCAAGACTGTCTTGAATCGAGGTCGAGACTCCATTCACATACTGGTTTGATCTAC